>CM035793.1:37839711-37932211 GCA_020466265.1 Siphamia tubifer
TTTTACATTAAACAATTGTCATGATTGAAAACTTCATAATGCCACGGTTTTTTCTGATACATTTTTTAAATTTTATTTGTTAATGAAAAGTCCTTTGCATTGGACGCATCTTTTTTATATATTTATTTTTTAAGTAAAACTGTCAAACTTCCGTCCCCTGTGGAAGACAAAAATGGATTACTGGGTCTGAGGAGGTTGAGCTCTTTTATTTCATACAGCAGAATCTTAAAGTGTAATCTCTGTAAAACATACTGTATTTTAAAGACCATAAGCACCCCACCCACACCCACACCCCCTTCCCTTGTGTCCAGTATTTCCCCATCGATTCAGTGAGTCAAAGCGTACGTGCAGCAGCTCTATTTCCTTCATTGACAACAACATAAATCAATAGTGAGTGAAACGTAAATTAGCCGTATCGTTGTTTGAGTTCACACCGTCTGGAAAAAAAAAGTAATGGTGTATAGTCCAGAAAATCTGTTAATTTAATTTATTTTATTCTATTCTATTCATTAGAGCTGCACAAAATATTGTTTGAGCATTGATATCACAATGTACATGTGTGCAATACTCACATCACAGGTCCCGCAATTATTATTATTTTATCTTTTTATAATTTTTATTTATATACATTTTAATTTGTTTTAATGTATTTTTTATTCTTTATTTAGTTGTCTTTTTAATGTGTTTCTTCATTTATTTATTGTATTTTATTTAAAAGTTTAAGTTTAAAAAAAATATTTGTATATTATTTATTTTTAATTATTCATTTTATATAATTATTTTGGTTACATGAAGGATGATACTGTGTTGACCACTAATTTGTTTGACCATTTGTGTCGACACCACACAGCTGTTATATACTCCTGAGTATTTTTTTCAATATATATCGCAGCTTTAAAAAAAAAAACAAAAAAAAATCACAATGTCAGTTTTTGCTAATATCGTGCAGCTCTATTATCAATTGCATTTTTCCAAAAACATGGTATCATGTTATATTGCAATGTATGGTATCCTAATCGTAATATTTTGATTTGTATTGTATCATCAGGCGGTACGCTCTGGTCGTCATCAACACATACCAACAGAGAAGTAAAACATGTCTTCTCATGAGAACTGTTTTAACAGGTTAGCTGAATGTCTTGCCGTTTTGTGGCTTCTTGTCTATTTATAAATTGTCATATCAGTGTAGTTTTGCAGTCCCATAGCAATAAACAGACCAAAAGCAGACTTGTGGTGTGATATAACTTCCCTCTGTGCGTTACAGTATCTGACATCTGAGGAAACTGTGGTTTTTAGAAGATGAGCCTGTGACACATTTGTACGATCTATAGCTTCTGAGCATAAAAAAAAAAAAGGCAGTAAAAGGCTGGAGGTTAAGGGTAACTAGAAGCTGGATGTGTGGTAAAACACTTCTGGATGTAATCAAGTGTTTCAGCGTCTTGGCGTGCTTTACAAGATAAGAGTACAAGACGAAAGCGATGGAACCCCCTGATAATATAAATTCACACCAACCCTTCTGTTCCAGTCTAATAGGAGGCAAATGCGGCGCTAACAAAGATATAAAGAAAAGAAGAAAAAAAAAAGAAAAATCAATCTCTGAAACTTCAATTCCAGCCTTATAGTTTTGGAAAGAGAGCTTCATAGTCTGAACTTGTAGAAAAATAACGGCCCTGCAGCTCACTGTTATCACCGTTTTTTTGTGTGAAAGTAAGGTCTGAAAGCTGCTGTGGTATTACATTGGCTGATGAAGACCTCAAGGCCAAAAAGCAAGAAGCAATAGTCAAGTATAATATTTGTTCGGTAGAAATTGAAGGCATCAGCACTCCTGAAAGACTGCTGCATGGATCTGTTTGATGTTGACATGTGTTTGGAATATTACGTATGATGCAAGGTTGGTACAAACCTGTGTGTGTGTATAAAGTCAAAGCCTTGAACCTGTCCTTGTATTTGTATGATAAATTATTGCTGAGTTCACTGCTTCAGGTGAAAAATCTCAGTTTAATTGAAGATTTGTGGTGTATATTAGAACTTTAAATGCACCTTTTTCAGTTTCAAACCGTGCTTACTCAACCAATTTAGAGATTAACTTGATGATAAAAAAAAAAGATTTGTCATAGTTATCCTCTTTGGTGTTTCCGCTGTTATGTAGAGATTAACCCTTTCATTGAAATACTCTGAATTAAGAAAAAAAAAAACTGCTTTAGTGTGATATTGGACATCATCATCTACCTCCTTGACGGTTGTCATGACAACCGTCTCACTCTTCTCTCAAAGGCTTGCCACAGGGGGATGGGATCACGCATGGGTGTTTTTAGAACATGTAGTAGGTGGAACTAATGTTTTAGCTTTGGAGCACCCTGGACTCATTTTAGGGGGCGTACTGTACAGCAAACAAATCGACTGTCATCTTGATCTGTCACTAGATTAGACAGAGAGTTTAGGTTTGGACAAGGATTGGACTGGAAAAGAAACATAAGGAGTGTTTCTGTTTGTGCACAGTTTGTACTTTAATGTTCATAAGTAACAGAAATTAGCTAATTTTAGCCACTGATATTGTTAAAATGTTCATCTTTGTTACTAACAAAGGGAACAATATTATCATAATTGTTAGATAATTGCACATTTCCGTTTTTTATTTGGAGAAATATTGTGTCAGGGAGCAGTCTGGGTGAGATTATTTGGACTGCTCAAGGAAAAGCAAAAAGTATTTAGGTTTGGAGACTGAACAAGGATTGGATTGGAAAAGAAACATGTGCAGTGTTTCTGTTTTTATACACTTTGTACAGTTTTTTGCCACTGATCTTGTTAAAATGTTCATCTTTGTTACCAAAATTCATATGTTTTTCTATAAACAAAGTAACTTTATTATCATAATTGTTAGATAATTGCACATTTCCAGTTTTTATTTGGAGAAATATTATCTCAGGGAGGAGTGTGGGTGACATTATTTGCATTGCTCAAGGAAAAGCAAAAAGTATTGTTACAATAAGTAAAACAGTGGCTGAAGGAAAACCAAAAATGCAACCATGAAAACAGGCAATAGACAATATGAACACACAACATATATTGGCCACACACACATGTTATATTGTTTTTGTTTTTACATAAAGGTTTTAAGCTATAGGAAGCATGTTTTTTAGATTAAATGTATTTTCATGTAAGATTTTTATTAGAATAGGTAGCCTGATCAGGGACTGGAGTTTCAAATTAGCCATCTGGCTATAAACCTCCTATGAATTCACATCTACATCTATGTGACCTGCACTGTCCCTGCTAAATAAACTACAAAAAAAATAATAAATACAAATAAAACCACTGTTACAGGGTTGATGAAGGCCTTGGGAGTTTTCATTAAAAAAAAGGGGGGGCTGAGAACCACTGCTATAAAACATCTGAGCAGCACTTACTAAAAAGTAAACACATGCAATAAAACAAGTGTTATAAGGTCATAAACCGACAAAAATCAGTCATATTTGCTGTTTACAGGCTCAAAATTTCCATAAAATCTCTGAATCACTGTCTATTGTTATACAAACCAACATGTTTCTTGATCTCACTGACGGTTGGTGACATATTTAATGTTTCCAGAAATTACCAAAAATAGTCACTTGTCCGATAAAAGGTTAAGGGAATTCCTCAGCTGATGTAGGAAAAAGCAATGCCACCTTTTACACGTCAGATCATTTCCACCTCGGCTTAAATTGTTCCAGATGCTTGTGTTTTGTTTTATGCAATCATCATAATGCAGTGAAATACAACTACAGTAAAGCTTCCCCCCCCCCCTTTTTAAAAAAAAAAACATAAAACAGTGTCTGAAATAAAATGTACTGACCAATTAGGCAGTACAATGCTACAGGAACTAACCCTGAGCAGGGACTTTCTTGGTGGTAAAATAGAGTTATCGGAACTGAATTTCGACTCTGGTCCCTGAGGTGGAAATGCAGTTCCTCCACAGCTTCCCATCACTGCAGCAGAAACACTGTTGACTTACTTATGTGTATATACTGTGACCTTTTAGCGCAGAGATCCTGTACTGCTTCAGAAGGAAACAACACAATGGTGGTCAAAGAGCAACTTACTGTAAGTCAGTAAAATGAGTCACTATTTCCACTTTCGGCTTTTTTAAACTAGTGTCTGCATCACTTCCTGCGACACAGTTAGATCATATCAACCTGATTATGTAGATGTCAGTCTTATCCCATCATGTTTTAGTACCTAAAAGCTTTCAGAGCATCTCCTCTCATGGCTGCAGGTCCGTCTTTGTTTTCGTGAGTCCGTTGCTCTGGTCTTAGCTTTACTAGAAAACATATCTGGTATGTTGAGGATGATTTACTTTCTATCCTACCTCCTCTATGTCTCTCATTCTGAAGCCCACGCAGACTTTCATCTGTGGTTTGACACCTGAGTGTGTGCAGGTTTTGTGTGTGTACGTGTGTGCATGTGTGTGTGTGTGTGTGTGTTACATTATCTAAAGAAAGTGGTGGGTGGAAAGAAGCAGCACAAGCACATCAGCACACACACACACACACACACACTCACTTCGCACTGAGAAGAAGACAAAATGTCAGGGCTGGTTCTGGGAGACAACTGCTGGTGCTGCTGTCGGCATGGAGACCACTGTGGTGTAGGGTTGCAGCAGAAGACGGCCGCACTTAAATTCACTTATAATGTCAAAACACCTGAGGGGGTGAGGGTTGTGCCTGGACCTGACAACTATCAACCTTTCCCTGCTTCACACACTCTGACAAAAACTGGTTGGAAACCTCGGTGATAACTGTGTAACCTTTTCAATAAGCACTTTGCCCTTTATTTTGTTTTCAAATCATGTTCTTTCCTGTTTTGCTTTACACCAACATGAATTTAGGCGCTGCATAATCCCCCCTTTGGGTCACTTTAGGTGGTTTGCCGGCGAATGGAGCGGCCCATGTAACCCCCTCCAACCCCCACCCCCCTTTACCATCAAAGAGCCTAATAAACAGGGTGCACGTGTATTTCAAAAGAGCTGTACTGTTAAGAGTCCCATTAAGGCCGTATAATATGTTCCTTGCATGTTAATTGACAGTATTGCTCGTGATATTTAGTGCCAATGAATGTCCTGCGGTACGGGTTGCGCTTGGTGACATTTAACAAAGCTTTAAAGCAGAAGAAAGAGAGAGCACTGTTCTGTTCATCAGGCATCGTGCAGCTGTTCTCAATATTTCAAAGATTTATTGGAGGCCATTTCCAAGAGGCGGTTCTTACTCTGTGTCATTTTTTTTTTTTTTTTTGTCACTATGAGAGTCATGTGTGCTTTTTTGTTTTGCTGTTGCCAAGGTATGCTTGATATTTTGTGTGTGGTTTCCAGAGAATGCAGACATCCACCAAGGCCACCAGTTCATTTTTTTCCCCCCTCTTGATTCTTTATCATTTTAAACCACAAGCTATGACCTGTGTTTTCCTGCACTTTGTCAGATGGTGCTAGTGCTTTAATGGACTGTTACTATGGTAACAAAGATGTGAGTTCTGATTTGTTAGTTGGTGCCACAGGTTACTTCTTCCCGTAGTAGAATAGGGTGATTTAAACCAAGTATGAACATCCTATATTTGTAGCAGATCAATAGAAAAGTGAAGCGTACTTTATTTATTTAACATTCAACAGCCTCAGCTACATTCAGAACTTTGAATGCTAATGGTTAAATCAAACAAAACCATTTATTTATTTTAAGGCTGTCAAATTAATACAAATTTTACTAGGATTAATCATGGTTGCATTGGATTAATTGTGATTAATAATGATTATAACACTTTATGTTGGTCGACTGTTCTGTCTTGTTTTGTTGGGAGTTTTTTTTACTCAAATTTCCCACAAAAGACAAAAAATGTGGAGAAAAAATACACAAAACGTGTTAAAATCTACAAAAAAATGCATGAATTAATTAACACAAAAAAGTGATCCAAATCTAAATATAAACTCTTCTAAAATACAGCAAAAAAAAAAAACCCAACAACAACAAAAATGTGATCACATATCTAAAAAACCATCTGCTAAAATATGAATATACATGCAATTAAAATGTTTAGTCACCAGTTTCAACAAAACAGCTAAACAACTGCTCCATTTCATTACGTTAACATTTTTAATCAGATTAATCGTGATGATGAATTAATCTGTGTTAATACATTAATTTTGACAGCTCTAATTTATTTATTTATTTTAGTCTGTACCCTCTTTATCCTCACTAGGGTCATGGGGGTCACTGGAGTCAGTTCATCACATGGGCTGACAAACACTCCCAGATTCACACCTATGGGCAATTTAGATTGACTTATTTAATTATTTATTTATCGAACATTCAACAGCCTCTGTCACTTTTAGAACTTTGAATGCTAATGGTTAAATTAAACAAAATGACACACGAAACAACTGACCTACTGTATTTCTGAGGTCACTTTATAAGCATTAATATTCTGATGGAATCCCGCAGATCCTTGAAAATTCATTGTTCTAAAAATAAGGCCTTAATTGGTATTAAAATGTCTTAAATTGAACTTTCAAAAGTCTTAAAAATTTGGACACATAATTTAGATATTTGGTAACATGTAGGCTGTCTATATTATGAAAATAATTTTGTGTGAGTAGAAAAAGAGGGCACATCATTCTATGGGTGTAGTATTCCTTTAGCTATTTTTGCAATGTGTGTTTATATGGTGTGTGTTATATATTCAAAATTAAAATCTATTTAAAATAAACAGTTGGTAAAACTGCCCCCTGGGGTGTTGGTTTCCCTTTTCGATGTTGGTTAATTGTTGGCTTGGTCTTAAATTTAATTTCAAACTGCATTAAAAAAAAGTCTTAAAAAGTCTTGAATCTAACTTTCCCTGAGCTGTAGGAACCCTGTGAATGTTCTACTGCCAAGTGACATTGAAATCAATTCAGTGGTGAAAAGGAAAAAAACAAAAAAGGAGGCACTCTGAGATTTTCAAAAATATATATCAACAATGTATTTAATGAAACAATGTAAAAGCTAAAAACACATAAGCCTACGTGTTGCAGCCAAGGGCCTTCATCAGGGCATACACAGAAACTAACCATAGGTGAAAGGTTAAATAGGTACCTAAGGCTGTCAAAAGGGGGTGGAGTCATTAATCATACTAGTGGAGCAGACAATTAGCTAATTAAAAAAAAACAAAAAAACCTACATATTGAAATACACATACACACTAAAAAAATAAATGTAAATATTTATAAAATACTGTAAAAAAAAAAAAATTATATTTAAAAAAATATTAAAAAATAAACATATATATATATATATATATATATATATATATGCGTGTGTGTGTGTGTGTGTGTGTGTGTGTGTATTTTAAAATACTTTATATTTTGCCTTCAATTCAGTAGTATTTGAGAAAAACACATGATCATATACTCACATAAGCTAAGAAAGAAAGAGGTGCAGTGCATGTAGGAATCCACAAGTACTTGCTAGCTGGATGGGATAAGTGATTTATTGATTATTGGACTTGTCATCAGCTAATTAATTTGTTAAGCCCTTTCAACACTCTCTTGCAGCTGTCAAGAAAATCCTTTTTTTTTTCCTCTTTGGAAATGAACAAAACCACTATCTCATGTGGGTTGCCTTTTTATTTTTTTTCCCCCTGCAACCCAGTACACACTCCTTGCATACACACACACACACACACACACACACACACACACATATATATACACACCAATTAAAAACATACATAGACTTCCGCCATGTAGCATAAACCAAAAATGCTGCGTCTTGTCACTGGGCCTATTCCATGTCATCTGATGGCTTTGCTGTAAGCCACAGCAGGCTGACTCCCTTTCTGTCTTCCTGTTTCAACCGCAGGAAAGTTTCTCGTCGCCGCAGGCTCTGCAAGCAGCTGACTGAATGTCTGACTGAACGGCTGCCTGGCTGACTTAAAAGGGACTTTCAGACCATAGGCTTCTGCTAAGTGTCCTCAACTTACAGTAATTGGTAGGCTTAGGGCTGTTCGGAGGAGGGGTGTCTTTACCAGTGCCGGCTCCCAAAAACACATTTAGGAATATTTACGGTATAGTGATGCGTCCCTGGAAACACTGTGTGGAAGAGAAAAAGGAATCTCAATATGTCCTGGAGGAGTTTCCTGTATTTAAGAAGCGCTGTGTGGCATTTTAAAATCTATACGTATTACCATAATTATCATCATAATTGCTGTAAATAAAGGGCTGCTTCTGTGAGCTTCACATCACGGCCAGATCCAATTTCACAGGAACTTTTGTCGTAAGAAAGAACAATGGTCTATTCCCTCAATTAAAACACAGTTCAGATATAGTTGCAGCGCTGATCTGCTTACATTGTTGGAATCCATACTTTGTTATGACAAGGTGGTATAATCTTCTAAGCAGCGTGAGTTTATTTAACCTGATCACAATGTACAATGAGGGTGGGCGAGGGATCAGATTATGTCCGACCTCATGTGCCCTTTTACTGTTGCTTTGTTTCATTGCTTTTGTGACTCTACATTGACAAATCACACACACACACACACACACACACACACACACACACACACACACACACACACACACACACAGGACTGTTGAGTGCATTGACTAACAGTAGCTGTAAGTAGTTAATTAAGGAAAAAAACCCATAAATTCTAAAATCATTTTGGAACTGTCATAAGT
The DNA here is from genome assembly GCA_020466265.1 of Siphamia tubifer. Classification (NCBI taxonomy): domain Eukaryota; kingdom Metazoa; phylum Chordata; class Actinopteri; order Kurtiformes; family Apogonidae; genus Siphamia; species Siphamia tubifer. The sequence goes on from CM035793.1 coordinate 37,848,392, forward strand.
GTCACAACAGGTCTATATTATAGGTGTGAATGTGAGAGTGTGTTTGTTATGAGGGGCCGTTTAGGCCATATTTCATTCTCACCCTCACATACATATATTCTCACTCTTACATACATATATTCTCACTCTCACATACATATATTCTCACTCTTACATAGCTATTTTCTCACTCTTACATACATATATTCTCACTCTTACATACATATATTCTCACTCTTACATACATATATTCTCACTCTTGCATACATATATTCTCACTCTTACATACATATATTCTCACTCTTACATACATATATTCTCACTCTTACATACATATATTCTCACTCTTACATACATATATTCTCACTCTTACATACATATATTCTCACTCTCACATACATATATTCTCACTCTTACATAGCTATTTTCTCACTCTTACATACATATATTCTCACTCTTACATACATATATTCTCACTCTTACATACATATATTCTCACTCTTGCATACATATATTCTCACTCTTACATACATATATTCTCACTCTTACATACATATATTCTCACTCTTACATACATATATTCTCACTCTTACATACATATATTCTCACTCTTGCATACATATATTCTCACTCTTACATACATATATTCTCACTCTTACATACAGATATTCTCACTCTTGCATACATATATTCTCACTCTTACATACATATATTCTCACTCTTGCATACATATATTCTCACTCTTACATACATATATTCTCACTCTTACATACATATATTCTCACTCTTACATACATATATTCTCACTCTTACATACATATATTCTCACTCTTGCATACATATATTCTCACTCTTACATACATATATTCTCACTCTTACATACAGATATTCTCACTCTTGCATACATATATTCTCACTCTTACATACATATATTCTCACTCTTACATACATATATTCTCACTCTTGCATACATATATTCTCACTCTTACATAGCTATATTCTCACTCTTACATACATACATTCTCACTCTTACATACATATATTCTCACTCTTACATACATATATTCTCACTCTTACATACATATATTCTCACTCTCACATACATATATTCTCACTCTTACATAGCTATATTCTCACTCTTACATACATATATTCTCACTCTTACATACATATATTCTCACTCTTACATACATATATTCTCACTCTTGCATACCTATATTCTCACTCTTACATACATATATTCTCACTCTTGCATACCTATATTCTCTGATTATATATGTATGTAAGAGTGAGAATGAAATATGGTCTAAATGGCCCCTCATAGTTTCTGTCTATATGTTCAGGCCAGGGTGAACCCCACCTTCACCCATTAGTAGTTGGGATAGGCTCCAGCGACCTCTGTGACCTTAGTGAGAATAAATCAGGTTCAAAACATGAATGAATGAATGTATTAGACATTACACCCTGTTTTCTTAAAATTCTCTGATAAAAGCGTGACGTTCATCTTATCTGTGATTGGTTTACTCGGTGCCTCTTAGTCCCACCTTCATATTTGGATTTAGACTGATACCAGGCCAGGCTACTATCACACTCGATCATATATTTATTCATGTTTTCCATTATAGAACTATAGTTATTTTACAACATATACAAGTAACAGGTCTTAACGTGTATCCACAGCAACCTTCCTTATATCATTTCACTGCACATGTCTTTCAAATATATATAAAGGCAGATTAACTGTGCACAGTGTATGGCCGAGTAATTGGGCTTCTACTGCAGAAATGTTATCTCTGTTAACAAGGTTTTTCTTAATCTCTTAACCTGTAAAAGGAAACCTGGCGTCCCATTACATGTTTCTGAAATCAGGTTACTGCTGAAAGCAAGAATAATGAGATTGCTATAGTGCACATAACTGCACTCTGTAATGCTCCGGGCAAGTAGCAACATCGCCTTTGCAACAGGAAGCGGTAGACTTTATGGGAAATGTTGCTTTAATCCTGGAAAAACATAAAACGGAGCACATTTTATTTCCTGTGAGTTTGAGCTTATCTGTTCTGCACTGAGTCCAGCCCACTCCCAAAACACACCCGTATTTGACCTGTGATTCGGGGATTTTTTTTAAACCATTTTTTATTTTATTTTATTTTTTTTTATCTACATCCCCCAAGGTGTAGTGAATGGAGAAATAACAGGCGCCGTGAAGAAGGCTGCAGACAGGAAGGGGAGAGGAAATAAAACGATGCAAGGTGTAGTGGAGGGTCACCTCTGTCGTGTGGAGGAGGAGGAAGAGGAGGAGGAGGGGGTGGGGGGGGGGGGGTTGTTCAGGAAAGCCCACCCGCTGGTTTCACTGCTTCTAATTGGGGTTTTCACCAGTACCTGGCTTCCCACAGGGGGAAGGGGAGGGGAGGGTGTTCTGTGTGTTCGGTACAAGTGAGAGCAGAAAATGAAAGAGCGATGAGTACAAAGTAAAGGAGGAGACGAGGGGTTAAAAGTGGAGGAAGTTAGAGGAGAACGTGAGAACAAAGTGACTACAACAGTATCAGGAGAACAATCAGTCAACGTATGAAAAGAAAGGGTCGCCCCACTTCTTTTTTTTTTTTTTTTTTTACATGAAAGTTACTGTAAAAAATCTCGGGTCTGGAAAATAAATGGAATGAATTAGAGCGATGTGGAACTTCCCTTTGTAGACAAAATGTCATAAAAGCAGCCTCTTTGGATATAAATAATCCAACTGTACGTCCTTTTGAACCCTTTTGAGGTGACACGCTACATGTTTGTGTTTATTTTAAAGTGATAACCATAGGTTTTGACATCACAGTGCAGTAAAGGTTCCACATTTTCTATTTCCTGTATGACCAGTTAGTTACAGGCTTGTAAATCTGCCTTAAGACCTTTAGAGACTTTGTATAAATAGATTCATGATAAGAAAAGATCACCACTGCCCAGTTTGATCAAAATATAAGATCTTAACCCTTTTATGAATGAAGATTTTTTTTTCTTAGTGTTTTTATTCCTCTTTAGGCATACAGAAGAGTATTAGAGTTACTAGGAAAAAAATACAGTATTATTATTATTACTATTTTTTTCTCAAAATCATAATAAAATACTTACTTTTCTAAACTATTAAAAAAAGGATGTGAATAACTTTAAAAAAATCTATTTCTTAATAAGAATGATTGCAGTCTTAATAATATCCAACTTACTTGTTTATTATGGATTGGATCTACAAAGACACTAAACACTTAGTAACAACCAGAAAATTGTTAAAATTGTGCTGAATTTTCCGTAGGTATTTCAGGTTGTTCATATTTGTTCAGGTAATTTACATTTGATTGTCACAGGATAGTTTGTAAATGTTAATATATTCATAATTTAATGGTGTTTGATTTGAAATAAAACAACAAAAAATGAAAGTTGTCATTATTTATTATAGGCATAATGTATGTATCAAAGCAAGATGAAATTAGTCATTATTTTTTGTAGGTTATTCTGCTATTATTTTACTGTAGATCATATTGGTCTGGATAATCGATTGGACAAACTGGCATTTTTGCATTTTGCAAATTCATCCCTCTAACCATTTTGGAACATATGGTGCTTGAGCTGCTTGTTTTTATTAATGCTTGTTCTTTTAATGACGGCATCATCATTCCCAGAGACTACAGGTGGAAATTAGAGGTGGTAAAAGTACTCACATTCTGTACTTAGGTAGAAGTACAGCTCCTTGTGTGAAAAAATACTCTGGTAAAAGTACAAGTACTGATTGAACTAATAGTAAGTAATAAAGGACAATTTCTCAATTGTAATAAAGTACAAAATTATAAAGTCAAACTATACTTTTTTTGTTTTGCCATGAACACAATAATACTTGTGTTAACCAGGAAAAAACTTTCAAACGTACTGTGTTTGATCAGGTCACAGTTATTCAGTTTTGTGGGTATGGTCAGGAAATGTAAAAAAAAAGTCACAATTGAGGTAAAAAGTCATCATGAGATTTTAGAAAGTTATAAATATGAGATAAAAATGCAGAATTTTAAGATAAAATGTGAAAATTGTGATATAAAAATTCTAAATTATAAGATAAAATTCAATATTATGAGATAAAAATTCAATGTTATGAGAAAAAATGTACAAATTATGAGATAAAAAGTCAAAATTGTGAGATAATAGTCATATAAATATAATATATAAAGTCACAGTTTCTCTCCTCCACTGATTTTCCATCTGAAGCAACTTCTTTTTTGTACTGTCACATCTGTTTAGTTTGAAAAATTAACGAGTCTATTCTGTGAATGTAAGTATAAGTATAAAGTACAAATATTTAAGCAAAAATCTAAGCAGTAAAAGTAAAAAGTTGCCAGAAAAATAAATACTCAAGTAGAGTTACCTAAAAAAAATCTAAATTAACTACAGTAACAAAGTACTTTTACTTAGTGGTAACCTGGCACACTATATTTGTCCTGTTTCAGATTAATGTATATTGTGCATTGTCCCTGTGTAAATAAATCAAATGAAACTGAGAAAAAACAGTGTAGCTTGAAAGGTATATCATTGCAGAATTACAAAGAGCTGAATTTTTCCTCTTGTCTGTCAAGTGAAGTTGCTAGAAAGAGTCGGGTGTTTCTACCCAGAGGGATGCACGCTGGATTTGTTAAGGCATACGCCCGGCATCAACCTGTTCGAGCTGAACAAGAGAGAGCAGCTTAACTCGCTGTAGGAGAGGTTACAAGTGCTGAACTCACACACTAATTAAGCTTTCTCCTTGTGTTTCCTCCCTCCCTCCCTCTCTCCCCTCTCCTCTCCACTCTCTGCTGCACCGTGCTGCCCTTCATCCATGCCGATCTACACCTTCCAGGTAAGAAATGTTTTTTTTTCTCTCTTCTTTCTTCGTCTAGTTCGTCGTGTAGTGGCGTGTCAATGTGTGTGTGTGTGTGTGTTTGGGAGACAGGGTGGGGCGTGAGAACTGGCAGGGTGGCAGATCGAACATGCCCAGCATATCAATGATGCCCGAATAGACAAACAGCTCTTAAACCTACAGTATAGACGCAGACGTGTGTAAATAAGATGCAGGGATTCCTGTCAAAGGGCCGCTGTTAAAGGCCTCTCATGAACCGCTTTCAGCTGAGTGCATAAAAAGAGTTACTCGTACTCCTCTGTCTGCCAAAAAGGGAGATTATCTGCTCAGACATAAAGAAGAAAGGGGGGGGGGGGGGGGGGGTGCAGGGACGAGGACGATTGGAGGCAGAAGGAGACTGAATGAAAGGACAAATCTGTGTCTGTTTTAATGTCTTCTGTAGGTCCTCGTAGCAGAAACATGTCGACTCTCACTTCAACTCTTCTACAACTGTGAAAGACATTGATTTTACTGTTGAATTTAATAAATAATGATGTCAAACTCAGTTCAGTTCCAGACCACTAAAATAATAGCAGTGAAAAGAGAAAAATGACATTATGCTAATGTTTACATCTATAATGTTTCCACTCAAAATGTGACAAATATCAACAATTTGACACGTCTTAAGAAAAAACAAGTGCAGTTTTTTAACTCTTTTCTGCCTCAGTCTATCATTTTGTCATTTGCACATGTGCCGAACAACTTACATTTCAATTACAAATGCACAGAAAATTTTGTAGCAGGCAGAATATTTGTAAAATTACATTTACTTCTCTTCAGATATTTCAGCTGGTTCATATTTTGTTGAAGTTTTTGTAAAAGGATGGTTTGTTAATATAAATATTTTCATGTAATATGACTTTATTTATGTTCAAATGTGTAGTTTTCATTATTTATAGGTGATTCTGATGATATTTTACTGGTCTGACCTAATTGAGATCGAATTATTATGTACGTAGAACCTGAATCAAAATAATTTCAACACCATGATTATCGTCATTGTTATTCATCCTATGGGCCAAATTGGACCATTTGGCGGACCGGATTTGGCCCCCGGTCCTTATGTTTGACACCTGTGTTCTAGGGAGATATAGTCTTTACTCCACTGAATGTCCTTCTATTTGGCATAGTAGGTTTTAAAATGCACAGTTTATTTTTATTTATTTAGAATCCGTCTTTAATCAGAAAAAAAGTCATTACGATTAAAAAAATCTCTTTTCCAAAAATGTCCTGGCGAAGACAGCAGCAGCGTACATTACACAAAATGGAAATCACAGCCATACATCCACAGGAATACAATAAAAGTCAATACACCAATACCATTATTTTTTAAATATACTCATCAAAATAGTCAAAAGCTCCACCAGCTACTGACTTTTCCCTCAAAATTTAACACGTGGGTTGTTTTCCATAAATTATCCAAGAATCTGAGATTGCAGAAAAAAGCTCCAAATCTAACTCTGAATATGTGTATCAGTGGTATTTTCTGATCTTTCTTATTCATTAATCATGTAATGACTCATCAGATGTACTTCGTTAATACATCACAGTATGATATAGTACCAGCTAACTCCACCTTGAGCTGTTCCAACAGTAACATGCTGGGACAACACTGATGTATCACTGTTAGGAATTGAATGATGACATGGAATAACACTGAATCAGTCACAGGCGTACAATGCTAAAGGGCTTATTTGTAGTTTTTCTATAATCAGATGCTAAAAAATGACCAAAAAGTATCATTAGAGCAGGGGTGTCAAACTCATTTTTAGCTTTAAGTGGGTCGAACCAGTAAAGTACTAGACATAGGGCTGGGCAATAAAACAATAATGACGTGTGTCACAATATAACTTTTCTTCAATAGAAATATGAGACATCCTTATTTGGATTATTCCAAACTGGGGATTTAAGGCTGTTTTCTGTCTGACCACAGAGCTACCTGAAGCTAGAAAAAACAAATCAAATGGAAAGTTACAGAAGGCGTGAGATCCTTTTTTAAACATGATTCACGCCTTATGTACATATGACATCATCCCAAGTTGCCAACGACGGCATGAAACCTAGCGGGATGTTACTGTGGGATGGTAAACACACACCGAGCCAGAGGGGAGGGGGGAGTGTTCCTTCACACATTCTGAGCCAATCAGAGACGCCTCATCACCGCATCATGGACATGTATGAGGAAGTACCGGTAAACTCTCTTGTTCATTTTTCTACCCCAAAAACAACCTGAAACAAAACAACCTGGACGGCTTTATTTTGTTTGTTTGTTTTGTTTTTTAAATAGAACCAACACACAATGCATTCAATAATTCAATAATAATGGAGAACACAGTAATATTAATGAAATAATAATGGAATGAGACCTTAAATATGAAGACATGGCTAAGCTAACACAGCTATAATGTAAACTATCAGTTAACGCAGCACATGACCATTGTATGAAACTGCTATTTTCACAGACGGTTTGAGTCTTGTTTGAAGAAACAAATGTGATGATGTCATCGACAGATGTGAGTTAATCATGTGGACTATATTCAGTCTGTGGGTACATAGCTGTGGTTCTGGTTCTGGTACACTGCTGTTGAGTTTGGAATATCAACACCACATATATTCTGCTGCTAATACAGGACTTGTAACCGCATTGGAGTGTTTTTACATTGCTATATGAGAGTACTTCGACTTCACTAAGTGATGCGAATACTGCCTCTGCCACCGCTGCTTTCTCACAGTCCTCCTGTGGAAACCGTCTCAGCTCTCCTGAGAGTCTGCCTGTCATTCTTCAAGCTGTGCAGTTTCTGACAGCTGACTGTCTGTGCCAGCAGCTGGTTCACTGGGTCATATTTTAGTGCTGTGGAGGAATTAATAATTTAAGGCTATTTTAAAGTTCTACTTTGGGATCTTTGTTGTGAGATTCAAATTGACTGCTTCTGAAAACATGTCAGGCTGCACCGATGCTCCTGAGATTCACTGGGAAATCCCAAACCAGAATGGATGCTGCAGGAAACAAGACAAGAGTGTGTGTGTGTGTGTGCGTGTGCGTGTGTGTGTGTGTGTGTGTGTCAGTGCCAGGTAGCAGTGTGCCATCAGGGTGGGTTTTCATGTGTGTTTGTATGCATGTATTGTTCACAGCTTGCAAATGAACAGACTCCACAGCTCACTGAGGAACCAACAGACTCCTCAATTAACATACCTATTTGCTTACATGCCCACACAATGGTAATACTGTATTATTGCACATTATACTTATGCATGCTTAACTTCCACCCACTTGTTTAGATGCAATAGATGGGACACATTAGCATAAAAAAAACAGAACACAAAGCCAACCGGTGCCACTTCTTCTGATCAAAACACTCCCATCTATATTTCACCTGTGCTCTACCTGCCTTGTTTTCTTCTTCCCATCTCCTGTGTGGGGTCTGTGGGTTGTGTTTTTGCAGCCCATGGGAGGTTATTTGGTCTTCTCCCTGCGGAGTATTTGCAGACAAACAAACATCGAAGGCCACCTCGCTCTCTCCCACACGGGTTGAAGGAATGTTCTAGTCGTACCCGCCGCTGTTTTGGCTGGAACGGGGCATCTTGACCCCATCGAAGAAGAGGAGGCGGAGGAAGAATCTGCAAGTGTATTACTGTTTTTGTAGCCAGTTAAGGTTAATTCTTAGAGCAGATCGTCTAAGAACACTCACCCACTCCCCTATATCTATCGGCTCCTTCTTTCCTGGGAATGTATCGCACTGTTTTTTACGTCAGCTCCTGCTCTGAAAATAAGATGCCTGAAACTAAAAAAAAAAAAAAGTGGGGAATTTTTAAACAAAATGCTCCTTGGCACACAATATAATGTAACAATGACTCCCTAGACAACGCTCCCATGTGTTCTGGAAAACCTGGAAAATGATTGACCGATTTTCCACTTATGGAAAATGACAAAAAAAGGTCAAATGTCCTGGAAATGCTTCAGTTATCTTGGGAAAATGATTGATCCTCCCCCTGCCTGTGACCCCATGTGTCTAAACTGAGATGAAATAGTTGTTCAGTGATTTATTGAAAATATTCAAATAGTCGATCATTGTAACTCTGGTTTCTCATTGGTTAATGAAGTGTTCCGGTGTAATCTGAGGGTGTGTTTGCATTATTCTGTTACTTGCGTCATAATTACTGTTCATATATAATCACATATACATACATATACAGACTGTTTCTATGTTTACTACTCAGACATCAGATGTTTAAGTATAAATTATAGCTGTAGAGAAGAACAAGGGGGACAAGAGGGATAGGGTGGTGGATCAGTGTATGACATCATAACCTGAACATGTCCTGGGAAAGAGTGGGAACCCTAGATAACTATTATGGAATGCGGGCTTTGGTGATGTGCGCAAAGTGTTTGTGTATATAAGTGTACATATAAGTGTTTGCACATAGGACGGTGTTGAATGTTCTAACATGACGATGACCCAGAACATAAGGACAAGTCGACCTGTCATTGGCTCCAGCAGATAAAAAGTGAGACGCTTTGGGGAGGCGTCAACAATGCAGTTCATGCAAAAAAAAAAAAAAAAAAAAAAAAAATCTGAAAGGAACTGAACTGTTTTATAAAGAAAAATGGGTATCTTTACAGTATAAAAACTAAAGTGTGATCCACAACTAACGCAAAAGACACTGATGTTAAAGAAGTTAATACAGAGGATGAAGAACTAGGGTATGTAAACTTATGATCAGGGTCATTTATTGGTTTGATAATAAATGGCTTCAGCCACAAGTGAAAGACTATAAATATTTTGTATTATTATTAATATTCTGTGAAATGAGAGCACAAATGTACATTCCTTTTTTTGATTGACTTTTTATTGAATAGTTTTAACAACACTCCCTGTCCCAACAGTCCTCTGACAGATTGAATGCACAAGCACTTTGACATTGACAGCTGCCTGAACATATATTTTTTATTTAAATGTTTTATGTTGTTACTATGAACGGTGGAGTCATGTTTTTGCTGGCGTTTATCTGTCTGTCTGTCTGCAACATAACACAAAAAGTTTGGCCGAAATTTTCAGGTTGATACTGATACATGGAACAAGTGATAAAAGTTTGGTGGTGATCAGTGGGGGGAGGGGCGCATGGATGTCTTTCTGGGGGGGGGCTTTGATCTGCCTTGGTGGAGTCTGCGCTCTCTGAGGGCTTTTCTAGTTCTTTTGTCACTTTGTAATGCTGCTCTCTATGCCTTTTAAATGACCCCTCTGGGACAAGTGAAGTATTTGATTGATTGATTGATTGATTGATTGATTGATTGATTGATGATTGATTGACCTAAACACAACAAAAACGTAAAGAACTTTGATTATCTCATTAAGAACTAAAATCAAAACCAAGGAAAATAGCTGTATACATGACAGGAAAAAGTCAGGGTCACTCAATACACAAACATGCATATTTAAAAAAAAACAAAAAACAAAAACAAACATTACTGTTTTTTTCAACAACTACATTCCAACAAAATGTGATGAACTCCCTTTACAATCCACTTTAAATTAGTGACATGTACCTTTTTGCATTTAAACAATAGAATTAAATTACGTCTTACCATCATCACTGACTGTTTTAAATAAATGAGCCTCAATAATTATATGGTAATTAATAGCAAACAACACCTTTAGTAATTGGCCAAAACTGAATAACTCTTCATGTTAGTAATGAATAGTATCGTGAATAATGACATTTTCTTAATTACACTTTATTGTTTTTTACTGGGGAGTGTTTATTTGTGAAATGCTCAAATAAAAAGTTGAACCAATAATTCTTGCTCCTTCGTGGTGCATTAAGGAACGATCAGAAAAACAAGCAACACATGGATTTAATATAGAACTGAAGAACTCGACTAATCAATAGAAAATAATAGTTAGCTGTAGTCGTACTTCTTTCTCCCTCTCATTCTTTATCTCACTCCCACACTCATCCCCTTCCCATGCTTCCCCCTCCAACCCTTTCTCTTTCCCAGTCCCTCCTTCCCAGCTCAATAAACTCCGACTTCATTTGCCACAATGTTGCAGCAGGCTGTTGGCAGACCTGATGGCCCTGTCGCACAGTGCAGACGCTTGAATGCAGCGCACCGAGCACACACTGGCTGCATTGTGCTTTTGACGAGGCCCTACATCTTAGTCACTCGAGAGCCTGCGTGTGCGACTGTGTATGCGTAGTTGATGGCGAGGGCACGCCTCTGTGCCCACATCCAGTACGGACGCTCACACAAATGCAAATACTGGGTGCGCTCCGGCACCTCAGCAGTTACATCTGCCTTCCAGCGGCCGACGCAGGGGTGAGGAGATATTTATTAATGCCAGTCATGATGAACAGCGCTGAATGATAAACAGGAAGGGTCAGGGTCTAATCGATACTCTACACTACACAGGAATGCATCCATTATTGGCCGAGGCACATCCCCCTGCAGCTTCTTTTTCCACTTTCCCCGTTCAATTTCGGACTCTTTCTCACAAGGATGACAAACTCATTTTAGTTTAGAGGACATATGAGCCACACCAGTAAAATAACAACAAAATAATATATAAATAATGTAAATTCCAAACTTTTTTATATGCATGAACTGTTTTTTGATAATACTTTATGGTAAAATAATACTGCTCTACATTTTTTTTTTTAGAAAGTATCTGACAAATCTTACATACTTTAATAAAATGTATGAAAAATAAATGACAAAAGTGCTGATTAGCTTATGTTTTTAATATAAATGGTGTGTTATTACACTTATGTGGTGGTTCATGTACATTTCTGAACATTCAACTAAGAACCTGTAAAGTGAATGGATCATAATGTGCAGACAGTGTTCGGTCTGGCAGATCTGATATCAATATTCCTTTGGATTAAAACATATTCTCTTGTTAATTCTAAGAAATTCACATTTTGACCCCAGACTTATCTTGGAAACTCAAGCCAACCAGCATTTTAGACTTGAGTTTTCTTTATCAGTAACACATGGTAACATTTCATTAGTTTTATTCCAGAAGCATTTTATGTTGAGAGTGTGCATTACCATTCCATAAATATGATTTTTTTTGTTCAACTCACCCAACCCTAGTTGTAAACATCTGATATTTGATAGATTAACATCTAATATGGCCTTCATTGATTTAGTTCAGAAGTGTTAAATTTTAGTTAAAGAACCACATACAGTCCAATAGGATCTAAAATGGGCCAAACCAGGGAAACATTAACATAATACTATATAAATGAACTCAGTATTAATAAATTTTTATGTCTATGTTCACTGCCACAGCTGTGAATTTGCCTTTGGTTTGATTTTATATGAAGACTACCTTATAAAATATTCATATAATTAAAATTGGGTTGTAAACATCTTATATTAAATAAATTAACATTCTAATATAGTCTTCATTGAGTCACTTCAGGGGTGTCAAACTCATTCTAGTTTTGGGGCCAAATACACAGCTCAGTATGATCTGAAGTGGGTCAAACCAGCAAGAAGTAATAACATAATAATATATAAATCATGTAATTTCTAAATGTTTTATGTCTATGTCTATACCCGAGCTGTGAATCTGCTCTTTAGTTTGACTTAAAATGAAAACTACCTCATGAAAGATTCATATAATTATAGTTATAATTGGGTTGTAAACATCTTATATTTGATCAATTAACATCTAATATAGCCTTCAATGATTTAGTTCAGGGATGTTGAAGTCATTTTAGTTTCAAGGGCCAGTATGGTCTGAAGTGAACCGGACCAGTAACATGACAACATAATAATATATAAATACTGTTCATTCTAAGCTTAGTTATAACTAATATGTTTTAGAGTGAAAAAAGTATATACATCTACAAATTATCCTTGAAAAATGTAAATGACAAGAACAACTATGAACACAAGAGAATTTATTTTTGAAAAAATATGCCTTTTTTTTCCAATTTCCAGTTCTATTTCCAATAAAATAAATTATTCATATCTCACTGAAAAGTTACTCTTTATGTGATTCTGTCTTATTTGAAGTGGGATGAGATATTTTGACTAGAAACTAGAAGAAATACACTTGGTAAGATTAAGATTGAGTATATTTCTCGTGTAATATAATCAAAATCATTCAATTCTTAACAATTCTTATTCCTAACTTAACACTTACAGTTTTTTTTTTTTTTTTTTTTTTTTTTTTTTTGCATCCACAAATTCATCCCGGGGACTGAATCGAACCCTTTTGGCGTGTCGTTTTTTGGCCCACGGTCCTTATGTTTAACACCTGCGCTGTAAAGTCTTGAAATCTTTGGCTACTCTCCACCCAGTCTTCCTGCCAAAAGTCTCTACAGAATAACTCTTCTTGGTCCGTTTAATGGTTTAACTACTTTAAAGAAAAGGGCAAGGCTTTCCTTTGTCTCTCACTCTTTAATCATATTAAGTACTGGGCAAGAACGACAGCTTCATTTTTTGATGTGCACTAAAACAAGCTTCATATCTCACGTATTCAAGTGCCCACTCATCATCTTGTGTCCGCTCATATAGTCGATGCTAGTTTTGCATGTAAAACACTCCCTCTTTTTCACGCTCTGCTATGTTGTACATGCTCTCTTATTGTCTGATTTCACTTTGTATTTCTCCCACACACACACACACACACACACACACACACACACACACACACACACACACAGAAAACCCTCTTCCCACCTGATTGCTTTCCCATTTTTCTTGCGGAGAGATTTATGGTTAGGGGAATGTTGGAGACAGGCTATTACCATGTCCTGTTTGAACTCATCAGTCAGACAAAATGGTCGAGGTGGTAGCCGCGACATTCCCAGGCCTTAGCGCGACAACCCCCCCCCCCCTGCTCTCACCCATGTTAACCCTGCTCCAGTGGCAGCCTGTGCTCCCACACTGCCTTGTTTTTCATTAGCATTAGGCTGTGGCGTGGTTGTCACCCTGTGCTTCGCCCTGCCCCGCAGAGAATCAGGTGTTCACTCCACAAATCACAGTCGCTTTAGGCTTTTAGTAAGTGTAAGATGCAAAAGAAAAAAAAAAAAAAAAGAATAAGCGGATGTTTTATTAGTGGTTCTCATGCAAAGGCAATTTCACATGAACTCACATGAATATAAAAGTACCTTAAGGGAAACAATACAAGTTTAGCAAATGGTTTCTGTTAGGGCTGAGTAATATATTGAATTACGTCAATAAATTGAGGTCATAACTGAGAAGATCATACAATCAAGGGTACTCCTCTTATCTCCAGACCTTTCCATTAACTCATTCACTGCCATTTATGTGTTTTGGCATCAATTCAAATCCAAATTAACAGTCTACACTTTATTTTGTTGGGTGCCATACTTATGCAGTCTTAGTCTTTTATTATAGTATAGTATTTTTTAATATAATATTATAATATAGTATAATATAATATTATATAATATTGACCCTGTCAATATTCTCTTCTCATTCACCTGGCAGTGAATAAGTTAATGTTGTACACTGTGTCGCTCATGAATGTGGTTTTTTTAATCCTATATAATTGAATAAAGAAAGTATTTGTTACTCTGCCCACCCCCCCACCCCCACTAAAGGGAGAGTGGAATCGTTTTTGAGTCAGTTTGTGTATTTGTTGGTCTGTCTTTGTGTTTGTTTTAAGCAGCTTTACACAAAATCTACTGGACCAATGTCTATGAAATTTTGAGGAAACGTGCAAGGTGGTTCAGAATAGATCCCATTAAATGTTGGTGAATGTAGGTCAAAGGTCACAGTCACCATAAATGTGTTTTCACAATGATAAGAGATAGGGCAAGTCAGGTCAAATGTGTGCAGGGGGGTTGTTTGTTGTGCACTACTTGTTAATCAAGATTCACCTTTAGTTCAGTTCATGTAGCTGCAAAACACTTCAACCAAATCACAAATTGTCGTCAACCCTGAAAAAAAAAAAAACAAGATTGAGTTTTCAGTTTGTATAAACAGGCCTGGATAATTATCAAATCCATATTTGTATTTTTTTATTATTTTAATGGTCTGTATTTTTTTTTTTTTTTTTTTAGCTTTTACAATATCGAATATTGGGTAAAAAAAAGTTATTATTGATCTATATTTTTCAGTACACAGTGTAATACATGTTATTAGATTTCTGGCATCTGAAGACAAAAAAAAATACTGAAAAACTGTCATTGTTTACTCAGACCACATGAGCTGCATGACTGGAAAAACACATTCATCATTGGCATATTACAGGAACAAGCTGCAATTAAGGTACTTTATCTTTCACAGAACATATCCTTGATCGATCAGTTTAATTGATGGTATTGCTCAACTCAATCTGATATAGTAAATGCATTTTAAAATGTGGTCACTTATGAGCTTCAGCAATGTCCCCCTGTAGCATTATCCTGTATTGATGAGGCATCACCACTAATGAAGACAGAACATTCATTTAAACAAACATATTCATAATACCAGCAGTTTCTTGTAAAAAAAAAAAAAAAATAGTATGAAATCACATCTAATAATTAAGTTATACTCTTGATTTGACAGTGAGTTAAAGTTCTTTTTCTATAAGTTGCTGTAAAACCTGATACCGGTTTCATTTTTACTCCAAATATGGATTTATTGCATTGAGTTATTGATTACCAAAAACCTGGTATCGGTAATGATAACATCACAATGGACTTTTATATTTGTACATAATTTCCTGGCATCACTTCAGATAGAAAATATGTTGCCTTAAGTGCCAATTTCCTCACACATAATAAAGCAAAAAAAGCAGGGAGGCACTTGCACAATTTAATGCAATAAAAACAAAAGGGCCTGCAATAAATGTAGCCTTTTTGAAGCTTTGAGTATAAATTGAGGCTGTCATACAGGTTGGGATTCATATTCTCTAATTCCTTTAGTCTAATTAAAGGATATGACATAAGACATTGGTTACTCTACTCAGCTTCTTTTCTTTATTTTGTAACTGGGTTTGCCTTTTTCCCTTGTGCAGTTCTGCAAAAGCAATGATGCACAGTTTGTTACTGTCTTTGCAACACAACTTCACAGGGATGAACGCAACCCATCGTGGGCCGCACCTGAAGCTGCAACTAATAAAGAAGTAAGGGTAATTGTGTTTGAAGGTAGACGGCCCCTCTTCCCAGCCTCGGTGCGTCTGAACTTCCTCAGTGGCCTCCATGAGGGACAAAAGCTGTCAGGTCCAAACAGCGCCGTGTTGATCTCTCTTCCTATCCACTGTACCACACACCCCTTTTTTCTACAATGTACTGTCAAGCCACACTGTCCTACTTCTATAACTTTAATTAGAAGCGACTGTGCTTTGGTTGGAGATGTATAGAGAGGAGACAGCAGTGCTTGCTGTTTTATATTCTGTGGCTGGGGGTTATTTTGCTAGCGCTGCTTTGGCCAACACAAGTAATGAAGCCCACACAGCTTTAGCGGATCATCCTCGTATTGTTAGTGCCCATATATTCCTTTTTTTGGCGCATAAAAGTTCACAATAGGTGGCTGCTGTTTGGCCCGCGCTGTCTTAAGGATGTTAATATTGTTTGGGAGCTTCTCACGGTCAGGCTAACGCTGGCCGGCTTCAGTCTTGGCCCGTGGTTGGTTATCGCCGTAAGTCCGACTGAGCTGAAGCCTCGGCATCCGTTTCACCTCGGTATGCCTGCCACCAAGCTTGAATACCACACTTATCTACAAGCAGCAGAACGGGTCTCCAGAGACTAAAGAATTCACTCCCTCACACTCATAAGCCGACCCCCCCCCCCCTTTCCCCGTCCCACATACAGTACAGATGTGTTCAAGGAGTGAAGCATTAGCCGCTGGAGTAGCCATGTATGTTCTTGAGTACATATCAAAGCCTCCCAGAGGTTCTTTTTATTTCCTTTTTTTTTTTTTTTTCCTTACTTTCCTCCCTCTGCTCATCTTTTCTCTCCCTCTGACACTCTTCAGCTGCCAGTGCATTGGAGCAAGGCTGTTGATAGGGGTGTGTGCCCACTGATAAGTAAACACTCTCAAGGGGCTTATAGAGAAAAGACACTGTTGAATATTCACTTCATTGTGCTGCAGAGCTAACTCCACCATAACCGCCTGTCAGCTAGTGGACATAAACAGATAACCAAACTGGTCCCGAAGCCGTGTCGACTGTTAAATAGCCGCACACGGGGAAGTGAATATTGGGGTGTCCTGTTTAGTAAACCAAGGCAGTGCTGAAGGCTTGTTTTGCTTCACTCAACACAAGTGCCATTTGTCATCCCTTAGGAGGGCTCATCGGAGTCGGGCCTGCCTGACAAGTCACATTGAGTGAGATAGTGAAAGAAGGGTGGTGAGCGATGCCAGATTGGCTTTCCGCTGCTGCTCCAAAAGGGTTGAAGTACAGCACAAGGATGGAGTGGCTGTTAAAAGCAATGTTACAGGTGTCAGTCATTCCAGTAAGGGCCAGTTTTCTCCTGCAGAATCACCCCTTGACTCAGTGACACTGTTTCTAATCTATGCTTTTCTACACGGAGCTGACACCTACTCTTCCTGTAAGACCATGGTTTGGCATCATTGGACATTTAACTTTTTTTTTTCTCACACTGTTGCATATAGTGTAGTATTATTAATAATAGTGTATAGAGCAGTGGGAATGTCGGGTTTATAGAAGAGGATTTGGCCACTGGGAATAAAAAGTCCAATGTATGTATTTTTAATTATTGTGAGAATAAAGTCAGAATTCTTACTCCTCAATTTTTTTTAAAATTATTGTTCTGAGATTAAATATACATTTCTAAGAATAAATTTACAAGTCAGATGTTAGAATAATTATTTTTTAATTATTTTTTTGAGAGTCAAAATTCTGAGAATAAAGTCAGAATTCAGATGTAATATATATATATATATATATATATATATATATATATATATATATATATATATATATACATTGTTGATATAATTATTATTATATTGTTATTGGATTAAAGTCAGAGTTCTGAATTATGATTTTTTTTTCTCAGAATAATAGCTTAAAAAAATGTATATATATAATATTTTTTCCAGTGGCGTTTACGTATGTGTTGATTTTTTATTATTTAGGAAGTGTATTTGTGCAATAATACTTGATGAGTTATTTCAGGTATAACATTTGGGTGTGTTAACTTGAATGGGCTGTGACTGTGTATGTAATGTTTTTAAATGTTGTTGTATTTAGGGATTATTTCTGTAGATAAACAGTACTGTGACAAAGTCCATGGCCGTCTGTAGCTACATATTTGTTATTCTTTTTCTCATTCTGTTTTCTTTAGATTCAGAAACACAATACAGAATCTATGTTTGACCTTAAAACACACACACACACACACCAAACTGAAGTAAATTCAATTCTGAAGGTTAAAGTCAGTTTTTCGTATGACCTCTGACTCGAGGACAAGAAGCAACACAAACAGTTACAAACATCTGACATGTGTTGAATGAAACCCGGTATAAATCATCAGCAAATTAATGCAATAGATGTCCTCTTTTTTTACCTGAAGGGTTAAAGCCATATTATGTGTAAAGGGAGATCACACTGAACATCACTTTGATTTAAAGAACCTATTTTTTTCCCCCTGAAACCTTTGTTTTTAGTGCTCTACATACTTCAGATTAAATATCAATTCAGCAAACATAATGTAGGACAAGGCCTATATGTCGAGAGTACACCTAATGAGAGGATTTTAATTAACTATAGTAAACATACTACACTGCTACTAGAAATAGGATTAGAAAAGAAGGGGCATATTCACTTTCATCAAACATTTAAAAGGTTTAGAAATAATATTGTCTTTATACAAAAAAAGGACCTTAAAGAGAGTACTTGGTGTGTAGATGGTAACTCAAGAACAGTCTGTTTTAGTTTAGTTGTGGCCTTCATAACCTGGAAATCAAAGTTTGTATTAAATTTACACATACCCATGTTGTAGTCATGGGCATTGTGTCATAAACTCTTTCCTGTAATTATGGAACCAATGTATTTATGTCATTCAATAGGAACGGCAGCATATGTGTTTGACTGTGCAGGAAATGAGTCGGATGCTTTCATGTTAAATGGTGTGACTGCCATGCACATTTCCGATGATTTCTCCCTGTTTATGGGTAATGTTTTAATCCCCAGTTTTGTTCTTTAAGCTCTTCTTGACATCCACCCACATACAGAGAAATGTTGACATATTTAAGGATTCAAGGAGGACTCAAGGAGAATTTATTTTCATTCCAATCAAGTATGTTGTACATGAGAGGAACAGAAATATTAAGGTCTCAGTAAAAAAGGTAATACCAATATATGAAACTAGGAATAACTAAAAAAACATAAAATTTAGACCTAAAATATCCCTAAAAATATGATAAAGGATGATGGATGACCGGATTTTTCCTCTTGTCCCTGTGTCTAAATGACAAACTGTCCTCTTAAAGACCTCTGGATCATTACTGGACAAGGTTTAATGTTGTGTTTTCAAGGTTTGAAAGGTACTTGAATTTTAGTGTATTTGTTTATTTTTAAGATGAACTCTACCAGGTTGGATGGTGAGCCGAAGCTACTTAAAGAGTGATAGGTTTTGAAAAAGAAAACTTCCTCTCGACAAAATGGAAACCAACAGGTGTTCTCAGGTCAACTCCAGGTACATTTTAATCTTAGTCTTTGGTGAGTGGACCTGAAGAACACCATGTGGCTTCCCTTTTCTTTAGATAAAACTTTGTGTTGTCCTTTAATTTCTAAAGTTTTTGCCATTGGGCGGCTGTGGCTCAGTTGGTAGAGCAGGTCGTCCGATGATCGAGGGTTTGGTGATTCGCGTCCCACCTCTGGCTGTCCAAGTGTCAAACTGTCCTTGGCCAAGACACTGAACCACTATGGTCCGGCAGCAGCGGTCTACTGGTGTATGAGTGAATGTGAGAAATTGTAAAGTGCTTTGGGCACCAACTGGTGTATTAAATGTGCTATATAAGTACAGTTCATTGTGAAATAATATTTTAGATGTTTACAATATAATATAATGTACATCATATGTGAATGCTGCTGTTGTTATGAAGCGATTTCCCAATTATGGGATCAATATAGTACTTCTATTCTATTCTATTCTATTCTATTCTACTACAGGTGTGAAAGTCACCTCACAACCAGGACTTGACTTGCAAGTGTTTGCTCACTTTTCCATTAATAAGCCAATCACATATCCTAAAGTGAATTTCTTAACTCAGATAGTGAATGCATGGCTGCAGCTCTTTACATAATCACATCACAGCTCTCAGTGTGAGTCCCATCACCCCTCAGGAGGAAAGGGAATGCATTAAGATACGTGGCACAAATGTCTATAGGATGCATTGAACAAATGTCGAATAGGTCCCTAAAGGACCCCCGGTTGAGCTTGTGTTTGACTGCCTTAGACTGTGTGTGAGTGTGGGTGTCCATTTATGGGCCTTTTCCCCCTTCCTTGTTTATTTCCTCTCGCTCTCCCTCTCTGTGTCTGTCTCCTTGACCGCCGTGCCCTGCTCTTCCTTCCACAAAAGCGTCCATTCGTCTGTCTCGGCCGTTTCCCAGCGGAGGTCCGTGGGCTGAGGAATCCCCTTCAGAGTGGGCCTTTATCTGGAGCTACGCCAGCGGTAGGAGAGGCCTGATTTTAAAAGGACCCTCTGTAGACCCGCTGTCAAGCACAGAGAGAGGCAGACCTGATGGATATCTGAGCTTCTCAGAGAGAGGCTGGCACAGGGAGGCCCAGGCCGGCCAACAAAACCTGCTGGCCTCTGTAGCATTCTCCCACTCTTGTTCATTCATTTCCGCTCTCACTCTGTGTGATTCCATCTTCAACACTCATCTGTTTCCTGTTAAGTCCTTCCTGTGGAGCGCTGTTCGCTGACAGAGCTGCGAACGAACCTGCCTTTGGTTTGACTTCATAAGACGATAACCTTATCAAAGATTTATACATGTTTTAAAATTGGCTTTTAAATTAATTTCTAACAAAGACTTCAGTGATTTAGGTCAGGGGTGTTAAACTCATTTTAGTTCAGGGGCCACATACATATGTACATATTTCTTTTCTCTTTTACTGTGTATTTTTCTTTTTTTGTGTTTTATCCTGTGGATCTATATTATGTGTCCTTAATAAAGCCTGTATGAATGAATGAATGAAAGAAAGAATCTGATTTAGATCATGGCTGTCAAAAGTCATTTTAGGTCAGAGACCACACACACACACACACACACACACACACACACACATACTTCTGTTTCACTGTATTTTTCTTTCTTTTATGTTTTATCCTATGGACCTAGTTTATGTTTTCTTAATACAGCATGAATGAATGAATGAATACATGAATACAGCCCAATGTGAACTGATATGGGCCAAACCAGTAAATAGACAAATAATATAAATTCCTAACTCTTTATGTCTAACTTTGAGATTCAAATTTGAGATTGAACTGGGTTGAACTAATATAATTGTTCATGTCTTAAGTCACATTTTTTGGATTATACACATTTGCTCCATGGGCCAAATTGGACCCTTTAGTGGGCCAGTTTTGGTCCATGGGCCATATGTTTGACACCAGTGATTTAGGTTCACTATTTGGCAAATATCAAGTTACTTCTGCACTTTTAAAGCAATGTTTGTCCGTTGATTTTGATTTATTTTCTCAAATCTTTACTTTATTTACTTTACCAGTGACCATCAGTTGATGATCTATTTTTTTAAATTATTATTATATCTCACCCACTATTTCAATCTATATATCTAAATATTTCAGGTTGAAAGTGGTCATGTGTGTTATTTCGTTGAGTTTATTCAAAGCCTTTGAAACATTGTCACCTTTCGGAACATTGGTTCACAAAAAAATATGTAGGTCACTTAATGATATATTTTGCTGAAAAAGCCACTTTTTCTTCAGTTTTCTGTTTTGATGCAATAACAAATGATGATAAATGAGGTTTATTGAAGATCTATGTGGGCAGTAAATCAGATAAATGAAAAAGAAAAAGATTTTTACAGGGGGAAAAATGCTAAATGCTGAGTATAAATCACAATCACATGAAATTCAACTTTAAGGGTAGAAACATAGTATTGCCAAAATTATAGTATGTGAATATATTACTTTGATATCAGACTTGTTGAAAGTTTTTCAGTATTCAGACGTGATGGCTGGTTAAATTCTAATTTGAAAAGTGAATCTGTGTTAAGAAGTAACTGTGTTTTCTTTTTTCTTTAACCTATTGAATAACTTAATTGTAACGCACGTATAAAAGCCTTCATAAAGACGGTCCGGTTGTGAAGTGGTACTCTCGGTTTTTATACAGAAGGTTGATGCAGGATCACAAGGTTGTATTAGAAAAAGAGAATGAATATAGAACATGTTTTAATGAGAGCTTTTCATTTCCTTTATGCAGCAGTAGTGACAGTTCCTCAAATGGAGATGGAGGTTAAGCTGAGTGTGTTTTGTAGCTTTTTTCGCTTACACAGCTCAGGAAATATTTTCTTCAGAGGGTGGTTTTGTGTGAGGAATATGAAGCCTCCTTATTTATACTCGTCTCATTGTGTTTTTTGACTTTCACTTTGACCCGTATACACAGTTTTCCTTGTTTGACGTCAGGACAGGCAGGGTTCACACGGGGTCTTAAAAGTCTGGAATTTACAAATCAGTATTTAATACCTTGAGTAAGTCTTTAAAAGGTTTTAAATTTGATATAGTAAGTCTTAAGATATGTTGTTAAAGCAAACCATCTACTGATCTAAAATATTTAATGCCAGTTGGTTCACTAATCCTATCAATACATGTAAATTACTGGTTTAAAATTAATTTTGTTGTCTTTGCACGGTCATTACATGTGACCCATTTGGTTGTTCAGAGGATCCAGTGCTTTCACACTGATTCACAAAGCAAAACTCATCAAATTTTATTAATTATGTTCAGTTATGTTCAGTTGATGACAGATTTTGGCTGAAACATTCCCTTTTTCCCCAGTTTGCTCTGCTTTTAATACAATGGTGGAAGAAATGTGTTCATTTCTACAAAATCTAAAATATTATGAAATGTTTGCTGATAAAAAAAATCTTTCAAAAGGAGTGGCTTCATCAGACAAACTCAAACTAATGCCATTTTTATTGAGGTTTTTTTTTTGTTGTTGTTGATTTTTTTTTACAATTATAATAAATAAACATAAATTCTGGATGGTTTTATCATGTGTCCTGGATGTTTCATGATCTCCTGAAATGTCTAGTTTTGACCTCGGTACAACTGAGCATGTTCAGAAAAGAACATGCGTGTGTGGAAAATAGGTAAATCCCAAATGCATGAGGTGAACAAAAACTTTTTTCTACTACTTGAATCTTTTATGAACATCTGCATGATCAGGAAATTAAATACTAAAAAATACCTGATTTATAAATAAATAAAACAAAAAATACAGAAGATAGTCTTGTCTCATCACATCACTAGGGTCACAGGGGTCACTGGGGGCCTAATCCAGCTACAATGGGTGAAGGCGGGGTACACCCTGTATGAGTCTCCAGTTCATCTCAGGGCTGAACATATATAGACAAACAATTACCCTCACATTCACACCTATGGATAATTTAGATGAACTAATTAACCTATCAGTGCATGTCTGTGGATGGTGGGAGGAAACTGGAGTACCTGTAGAAAACCCACGCAGGCACGAAGAGAACATGCAAACTCCACACAGAAAGGTCTGGTGTGGGATTTGAACTTGCTGTGGTCATTATGTGTGACCAAATGGGTCACATCTAATGACTGTGAAAAGACATTTTAAACCAGTACTTTACATGTATGCTTCTTGCTGTGAGGCACGAATGCTAACCACTGCACCACTGTGCCGCCCCACAGAAGATAGTATTATACATAAATGGTGATAAATCATTTCGGAAAGTTTAGATATAGACATTATTTTTTTTAATTTGGAAATTACCATAAAAGTAGAACTAGGTTTGTATGGGTTAAATGTGTTCATCGCTGCAAATAAAGTAATGATCTACTCAATTCCACCTGTTCTAACCCCTCAATTTCTATTGAAATTAGCATTAAGTTATCATTAACTTTGTAGACTCTGGAGAGAAATGACTCTGAACAGTGAGAATCAAGTTAGTGGAGCAAATTAATATTAAAAAAATGACATTCAATAGTTTTACTCTAAGTCATCTTAAAAAGTTTTTAAATAAACTTATATTTAACAAGTAGAAACAAACCCTTTATAGACGTCTAACAAACACCATTCCTTTAAGTTCATTCTTTTCTAATCTGTTTTGTTTCTAGTGCATTTTATTCTGGGAGAGAAATGACAGGAGTCACATCTATTTGAATGCATAGAGTCGTTGTCTTCTGAGTGATGAGCCAATTAAGCTGAGCTGCCGAGGTAGTCTGATTACTGGAGCTTACCACCACGATACGGCCTAATTCGGCTGTAATGAGCACGGCTGAGGAGGCTGGCATTACTCACTTTAAAACCCTCCTTCAAGGATGAGCTCATTCTGTGTACTGTTTTTAAGACAACCTGAGGTTTTCAGAGATCTGCCAAGTCCTTACAAAGTCATTGTTCATCCCCAAAAGTCGCTGTTGTTGTCATAACACGGTGATTCATGAATCAGGCGGCGACCCACCGCCTTGTGTTTAAAGCACGTCTGGAAAAGCTGACTGCGAGCTTTGTTTTAAGCGATGATGGCACACACGGGGAATCAGATGGATGCCTTCGCCGCACACAGGCAGCTCGACTTAGCACCTTTTTTTATGTTATCATTTGAGACTGACCTTGGTCTAATACATGAAAGTAATTATAACAAATGAGCTAACCATAAAACTAAAGAAACAGTGGTTATATTAGGCGGCAATAAACCTTTAACATAAAGAGACATGCTGATAAATGAGGTCTATGATCTTATTCTTATACTGCGTGTTTAAATTAGGTAGAAAAAGTAGGATAAAATTGTAAAATTCACACCATAATAAAGACCCTAGCGATTAGCTGTTACACCATAAAAATAATAAATCCAGGATGTCTTTATTTTAATGCTCAGAACACCGAATTAATATTTAACCCTTCAAGAGTCTTTCCTTTTACTGATCGCCTTTAGTGAGCTGTCTATAAGTAAGTTAATTAATAACTAAATAAAGTAACCATGTAATGAGATTAGCATGTAAGCTATTTTACACACTGAAACATGTAATAATCACATCCCTTGGTGCTTTCTTACCTCACACAGACCACGTAGTAATCGTTAAAGCCACGTGTTATAGAATATCTCTATTGTGAGTGACATAAAAAGAATACGTTTGTTATTGCTGCATCCTTAAAACTCATTATATTCAGCCAAGACTCGGGGCTGTCTGTAAAATAGCATCTCATTTCACTTTTTTTATGCCATTGTGCGTTGCAATAAACTCCAGGCTATCCAAGTATACCAAATCAGCGTCGGCCAATATCCTCTACAGCTCCTCAGGTATCCATATACAACAGCAGCGTACAAATATTGAAACACAGATTAATTTCCTCTGCCATTCCTGTACGCTCACAGTCCACCCCATGGTGCCAGTAAGATGATACCTCCCTGCCTGTCAGCCGAGTGCCTCTTCTCCTATAAAAGACAACCGACAGATGGTGCTTTTGACAGGGTTAGCGCTCCAGCAGCATCCCATGACTGGTATCAACTGACGTGTTGTCTTGCCTGAGGATTTAGGAGGTGGAATTCCTCCTTTGACTTATTAGAGGTGAATCAGCGCAGCTCAATCACAGGTTAAAAATGTGCCCCTTTGGATCTTAAGCAGAGGAGACTCACCAGCGAGTCTTAAGCATTAATCACAGTCTGTCTACAAGGCCTTTAGAGCAGAGATAGCAGAGAAGACCTCTAAGCCGGGGGAGCGGAGGAGGAAAGCGAGGCCTTGTGGGCACCCTCGGGTGTTTTCACGCACCCTAATTAGTCCAGTATTTGCCTGAGATGTTCCCTGGCTTTCTCTTCAGCCTAGTCCCTGTGGTGCTCGTCTCATTCCCCGTCTTCATATTTACTATGTTACCCCCCCCACACACACACCACCACCACTTCTCTCTTTCTCAAGTACCAGAGTCCCTGAGGGAGTTAAGATTTCCAACACAAATAGTCATAAAGAAGACTGATGATATCTTGGCTTCCATAGCAAGAGAGAAGACATTAACACCAGGCAGTGCCATCAGGAGATGGCTAATGCTGGTGTACCTACAGCTAAACAAGCCTTTAATGTCACTTATCAGCTTCTAAGCTAACATTACTCCTGGCACTGACGAAAGGGTAGAGCTGCATCAAAGATGGAGGATTTAGAAAGGAAAACAGTCTGTATTTATAAAGGCAAATTGTAAATCACAGGGTGTGTTAACCCTACTGTAATGGGAAAAAAGCAAAACAAAACAAAAAACTGGCCTTTATTTATTTAACACTTTAAAAAAAGATGACAAATACATAAGCAAATATAAATATGAATGAAATATGTAAGCTTAATATTCTTATAATCAAATTAACAATAAATAACTTAGGTAATAGGTAAATTAACCAATATAATGAAAGGACAATACAATAAATAATTTACCACTATTTAGAATGATACATGGATATTATTTAAATATTCATTTTTGATGAGTTGGGATTGTTGCAATGATTGATTTTCAAAGTAAAAATACATTCATTCATTCATCTGTTGATTTTAAAGGAGCATACACTGATGTTTAATCAAATCTGTAAAACCTGACTGATTGCCTAAGTAGTGCTGGGTGATACATCAACATTTAGATTCATAGAGATTTTTTCATATGCAATATATTGAGAGACTATATAATTTATATCAAGATAAATTATTTTGGGTTAAAATTATATACCCCCTGCTTACCCCAACCCCCCATATTACTCGTCTCCTTGTCTGCCTCTCATTCGGCTCTATTGTACCCTGCCTCTCTTTATATCAACCCATCCCGCTCCTTCTCCTTACATCTTTAGTGTGAACATGGCTACGAACATGAGCGCTTTCCATGAATAAAAAAGTGCCTGTATGGCTATTTGCACCTGTGAATTTGACCTAGAACTATCTTTTTGATATTAGTTTTTGGAAAAATAGTATAGTGAGATATAAATCATATCATGCTATTTCACAAAATAAAATATAGAGATATGGTTTTTGGTTCATATCGCCCAGCCCTAAACATACGTATGTCAGGCCTTCCCAGGATTATGCACCTGAATCTCTTCTTCCACAATGAAAAACTTCAAAGTGTACTTAATCACCAGCAGTCCACTTGTTTATGCACCAAACCCTCACTCGGGCCTTTCCATGCAACATCAACAACCAATGTTTCCATGTTTGTTGTCATACTGCAGCTGTATGGAATTCACATTCCCACAATGCACTTCCCTGTAAAGTTTCCAAAAAGGCCCACGTAGCATTTCGATATGGAATAAGATTCAAAGTTATTCACCATGAGGGAATAGGAGCATAGCTGGTGCGGCTGTGGCTCAGTTGGTAGAGCGGGTTGTCCAATGATCGAAGGGTGGCTCTGGCTGTCCACATGTCAAAGTGTCCTTGGGCAAGACACTGAACCCTAAGTTGCTCCCAGTAGGGTCAGGCAGCGCCAGTGTATGAGTGTGTGTGTGTGAATGGGTGAATGTGAGGAATTGTAAAGCGCTTTGGGCACCAAGTGGTGTAGAAAATGCACTATATAAGTACAGTCC
This sequence comes from Siphamia tubifer, assembly GCA_020466265.1. NCBI lineage: Eukaryota > Metazoa > Chordata > Actinopteri > Kurtiformes > Apogonidae > Siphamia > Siphamia tubifer. The sequence goes on from CM035793.1 coordinate 37,875,969, forward strand.
TTTTACCATTTACTCACTACAGCCTCTGACACCTTCAGTCTGTTGGTTGTGCCCCATGGGTTAACAAAACAAATATATTGTAATCAGTGCTGAGAGTTAATGATTGTTTGATCCTTATATGAATTACGTTGTCATTTACACAAATTATGATAATTTAACATGTCGCAGTTTGTGGTAAAACTATTAAACTTATCTTAAATTGAGGGTTGACGTCACTGTGGCTGTGTTTCTCCACAGTTTGCTGCAGAGAACATGTCTGTGCAGCTTCAACAGACTTACCTCACCACTTTTAATACTTTTCACCTCATTCTTCAGGATTGATAATACACGCCATGGTAGCTGCTGTTTTATATCGACATGTATCACATGCTATGAGAGATTCAGTCCACTGAGTGTCTTTGCCATAACCTTAGTAAAATGATGGTATTCATTAACAAACATCATATACAGTATGTAAATGGGATCACAGTGGAGATGGGATTAAAACATAATTAGTCTCTGATGGGTGACGACTCTTCACATTTGATGGGTGGCTGTGGCTCAGTTGGTAGAGTGGGTCATCCAATGGCTGAAGGGTTGACTGTTCACATGTCAAAGTGTCCTTGGGCAAGACTCTGAACCCTAAATAGCCACAAGAGGGTCTGGACCACAGCAGCTGCCCATTGGTGTATGAGTGTGTGCATGAATGGGTGAATGTGAAGCTTTGAAAAGCACTTTGAGCATCACGAAGGTGTGGAAAAGCACTACTTAAGTGCAGTCCTTTTATTCCATTAGGTTCCATGTGCTTTATCTGAGGCACTGAAGAATTCAGGAGTCTTCCACAGAAAGTCAGCTGTGTTATTATTATTATTATTATTATTATTATTATTATTATTATTATTATTATTATTATTATTATTATTATTATTATTATTATTATTATTATTATTATAACCTATATTATACCAGGAAGAAGCTCACTTGCTCAAGTTTTTTTATTATTATGTATGATTTATAATGAATCAAATGATTCAGAAATAAACCAATTTCTTTCATGTTTTCATGGATTAATGCCAAACTAAAGTTTCTATGAGAAACATGTTTATTATGCTTTAGATAATTCCACTTTAAGAGCTGCAGGTAGAGAGGGTTCTGATTGGGCAGAATGTGAACACGACATCTTTGGGTCTCCAGAAAAAAGACAATCGCGTCCAGTTCCTGTTTTTTTTTTTTTTTTTTGTTTCAATGAGGAGCATCTTCAGATCATATACTACGTGTGATTTTTGCATTTATTTTTGTTATAATTATGAAGCAGCACCTCACCTGAATCAACATATTAATTAATTTTGATCATCTGAAGAAGAGGAGGGTGTTAGAAAATTAAAGACAGCAGGCGGGAGAGCTCATGGAGCAGAACAGAATATGTGTCACTGTGACAGGACAAGACACAGAGCATGTGCAGAATGACGGGAATAATGTTAAAGGGGAATTATTAAAAATGGAATAAACCAGTGACTTTATTCTGAAATACGTTTAATTCAGAATAGTCATTTTCAACTGTAATTAAACATTTGCACGGTCATCTGAAAGTGGAATTAACCTTTATTCTGGATTAAACAGAAATAAAAACTTCCATGAAAACAAGCCCATTGAGTTTAAAAATCTAAGTATCATAGCCAAGATGGCAGCAAGAAAATTTACACAAAATGGAAATTACAGCCATCGATCCACATTTCAAATATTCATGAAACACAATAAAAATCCATTCTCAAATCATATGGGAAACACTAAAATAAGAACATACACCACCGTTATTTTAAAAGCTACTCACAGTATTTGCTAACAACATGATCAGTAAATAAGACAGCAGTTTACACAGACCTCACATATGCATGAGTGCGTGTTTTCAGCTGCCAAAACCCTATTATTTACCTAGTGACATCCCATTTATAATGCATACGTTAGATGCAAATGTGTGGTAAAAGATCTTTGATATTTTGAGTTGAACATTAGCAGCCTTTATCTTCGCAGTATCAAAGCTAACATGTGTTAGGCTCACCAGAGTGTACCTTTTGCTTATGTCAGACTGCTTACGAATACAAAGGCAGTAGCTATTAGCCATACAGTGGGCTGTCATTAACGCCACATTAACTCGTTCCTCACAGCGGTCCATTGTTAGCTTCTGGGTGCAGAGCAGAATGAAGAAGCATATTTCCCCCTACGGCATCTAAATATAAATCTCTGTGACCTTTTTATTTCCCCAGATGTTCCACTGCAAAGTAGATTGCATCAGCTTTCAAACAGAGCACTACAGCTTTATTTTCTCTCATCGTATCAGACAAATGGCTCTTTTCTCATTTTCTAAAGCAAGCGAGACAGATTTGTTTCTTGTGTTTAGTTATGTAGCAAAGGCAATAGTAGGAATTTTCTGTTTTTGTTTTTGTTTCAGGTACGATTTCAAAACTACAAGAATATTTTATGTTTTTTGGGGTTTTTTTTCTCCACAGTACAAATTGCTGCTCATTTCAGATAAACTGTTCTTCTTCGGTTGTTACGCGTCTAAATCTTCTGTTTTTGTTTTGAGGGGAAATCTTCTGTGGTGTTCAACCCAAAGCTTCCACTCATTATCTGTATTTTTGCACCACTTCAAGGGATGTAATATTTTTCTTGTCTTCTCTCTGAGCTTGTCTCTGTTGTTAATAATATTGTTTCTTTTAGAACAAGTCTGTAACTCCTTCATCATTTCTCAGAAAGTTTTGCAGAAAGAAATGTGTAATTTGCTCATAATTGTACTTAAACTAGTTTCAAGAGCTTTTCTTTTTGTACTAAGTAGTCATTCATTAGCCCATTGTTGCTATACACATTGTTCTATTAGGTCATATTCTGCACTTCAGAAGTAAAGGGGTATCCAGGAGAGTCCACCTCCTGGATCCTCCTCAGGATGTGGACTACAGCGACAAGCTTTGACTATAAGGGTCTGGTAGAAGCATTAGAAGCAATTTTGTCATTGTTGGAAGCATGTTCATATAATATAATTGCATAATGTTATCTGTAATTGTTGACCTTATTTAAAGATGTCTGACCTGTAAATCTATCATTACATCTGTATGGTCGCAGATTCAGCTTTAGTCCTAAGACCAACGGTTTAAGCAAGGGATAATGTATTGCCCACGCATGACTATCAGAAAAATATTTCCCAACAGGGCCAAACAACACGCCGACAAATACATTATCCCGCTTATTCTACGGGTTATTACAGCTTATTACTGCTACGACTCTAACAGACTGGATAAAATAGCTGTTAGAACGTAGCGAATATTTACTTTCAAAGTGGCTGAACTACCTGCGGAGGGATATGGTACCGTGACAAAACTCGTTGCCATTGACAGCAGGCGTTAATGGCGCAGCTGGCGGTTATCGTTAAAAATCCGCCCGCAGAACGCTGGGATCGTCCATTCAAAGTGAATGTGAGCTGTCGCAACGTTCTAGAGGGCCGTAGAATAAGTGAGTTAAATGTAATAAAAAGAAGGAAGAAAGTGACAAAGAAAGAACTAAGGTGTGTGTGTGTGTGTGTGTGTGGGGGAGGTGATTTAAAGAAAAAGTGAGGGAGAAGTACGAAAGGAAATGCGATTTGTTTTAATACTAAAAAGCAGACAAACACAGGCTTCAACCTGTACCGTGTCAGTTTCAGTCAGTCTTGAGTGGAATTGCCAGTGGGCTCATGCATTCTGTGGCAGACACTCGTCAAAGGGAGGTTAGCGAGGACGTGACTGAAGGACGGCCACTCTGCACTCCATACCTGTTTGAAGTCTCACTCATCATCATTAAAGGCAATAACCTGCTGCATTGTGTGCTTTTGTCCCTGAGAGCACCTCTGTAGTCTGTAGCACTGAACTATATGCTCTTCATTAGTGAACAAGCACACACCTCAGGCCTCTATGTGTTTAAATATTCTCTGTAAGGATATTGCATGTGCCTCTCCTGATAACAGCTCGCCCTCACAGTGAACAACAGCGAAGCCAACTGAGCGCTTGCATCTGTACTGACACCCCTGACCCACTCTGTGGAGAAAAAAAAATGTTGCAATGTCCTGCACAGGGAAAACATAACAGAATGTAAACCTGTTCCAAAGCCAGTCTCTGTTGAAGCTCTGTCAGTATGTTTACATGGACATGTAAGACGAGCTATTGGCAATAAACGAGAGTTTCCCAGTGCAGTGTTAGCTCGCTATAATGCAGTTTATCTTTTGTGGTCTTGCTGTTTTGCAGAATTTTTTTTGCGTGATTTTGCACGCTTTTTTTTTTTTTTATAGTGTATGAATGTGCATTGTGTTCTGCGTCCTGATTGGTTCTGTTGAAGCGGTGTCAAGGTTCAAAGTGATGCTAAAAGGTGACATATAAACCCTGCAGACACTGATTGGTCAGACAGTTGTCTCTGCAACTGTGCCGGTTTACAAAATACAAATACGGAAGTTGACAGGAAATATATTGGTACATTAATCCACATGATGACAGCCCATAATAATACACCATGGTCTGTCAAGGAGATTCAGTCTTTGGTGACCGATGTAAAAATTCAGGCGAGACAACACACAAGTGAATTTATCGACAGACGACACAGAAGTAACTGTAAAGTCAGTACTATCACTATGACGACCAGGTTTGTAGTTTGTCTTTACGCTTACAAACTATCCTGTAAAAATAAAATGTGAATAACCTAAAGACAAATAAGAACAAGCTGAAGTGTCTAAAGAAAATTAACTGCAATTTGAAAAGTGTTCTGCCTGTTTTGTCTCTCTGATCCATAATGATAAGTTTAGGCAAAATGTTGTTAAAATTGCACTTATTTTTCTGAAGGAATTTCATTTTTTGGCGGCATGGTGGTGCAATGGTTAGCACTCGTGCCTCACAAAAAGAACCACACACCAGACCTTTCTGTGTGGAGTTTGCATGTTCTCTCCATGTCTGCGTGGGTTTTCTCCAGGTACTCCAGTTTCCTCCCACCATCCAAACACATGCACTGATAGGTTAACTGGTTAATCTAAATTGCCCATAGGTGTGAATGTGAGAGTGATTGTTTGTCTATATATGTTCAGCCCTGAGATGAACTGGAGACTCATACAGGGTAAATGGACTGCACTTATATAGTGCTTTTCCACCTTCATGGTGCTCAAAGCGCTTTACATTAGTCTCACATTCACCCATTCACACACACACACACACTCATACTACATGTTCCCTCTGGTGGTGGTAAACTACATATATAGCCACAGGTGCCCTGGGGCACACTACAGCCCCTCTGACCACCACCAAACATTCATACGCATCCATACACCTGTGTGAGTGACACAAAGTGTCTTGGCCAAGGACACAACGGATTGACTAGGACAGAGCGGGAATTGAACTGCCAACCCTTCGGTCAAAAGACGACCCGCTCTCCCACCTGAGCCATGGCCGTCCCGTACCCCGCCTTCACCCATTGTAGCTGGATTAGGCCCCCAATGACCCCTGTGACCTTAGTGAGAATAAAGCGGGGTTCAGATGATAAGAAAAGAGAATTTCAGTTTTTTACAGGTTAATCATATCTTTTTTTGTTTGGATAGTTTATAAAAGTGAGTATTTTCATAATTGTTTTTTTTTTTTTTTTGCACTAAAACATAGAAAACTATTTGGAGTTTTATAGATTATTAAGCTATTATTTCACTGGTCCAATCCACTGGAGATCAAATTGAGCTGAAAGTGGCCCTTGAAAGAAAACGAGTTTGAGACCCCTGATCTACAGTACTGTCTCAACTTGAAAACAAAAAAAACAGCACGCGCACACACACACACACACACACACACACACACACACAATGTATCTGCACTTAAACGCAGCACGAGCTGGATGGTCCGTGGGGCGCGTCTCTAAGCTGCCAGTAGGAGGAGGCGTGCAGATCCAGCGAGCGCTAATTAAATGCATTTAACCCAAGGTCGTTGATGTAGCTGAGTGAAAGAAGCGGACGAGAGATGGATAGAAGTTCAGACTGGTAACGGCACAGGGAATCAAGAGGCCAAGGCAGAGGGAAAGATGCAAAACAAGCCAGAGGAGCGCTGGGAGAGGAGCGGCGGGAGAGAAAAAAGCTTAACCATGTTGTAAATGTTTTATTGAGCTCCTTTGAACTACTCCAGCTGAAGGCACGTGTGTGTCTATGTGTGAGTGTGTGTGTCTGCGTGTGTGTGTGTGTGACCATGTCTCAGGAGAGCGCCATGCCTCTCACACAGATGACCCACTTAACACTGTGGACTGGAGGTGAGCCAGAGTCATCCAGGCTGGATAGATGACCACAGAGATAGCACTTTAAAACGCAGTAGTGCAAATCAGACCAATTATTCACATTTGTCAACTTTTTTTTTTTTTTTTTTTGGTTTGTTTGTTTTGTCAAATACCCAGTATTTGTGTGATCACTGAATCAACACTAATCACAGAGATTTACTTACAAAAAAAAAAAAAAATCTTTTCTTGTTTTGATAATGTTTTTTTTTTTTTTCTCGTATTGGCATCGGCCTGTTGCATCAGCCATGAAAAAGAGGTTCTTAATCTTTTTTTTCTGACTAAATAAAGGTTGAACAAGTGGTTCACAACAAATAACACCCCCCCTTTGCAACAACACATTTTTGGTGACTGTGACCTTTGACCTACATTCACCAAAATGTAATGGGGTCTATTCTGAGCCACCTCATACCTTTCCTGAAAATTCCATGTACATTTTTCCAGTAGTTTTTGTGTAAACATGTTTACAAACAGACAGACAGACCAACAAACAAACCGGCTTATTTTATGAAAGGAAAAGTGAATGCAGCTTACTCTTCCCACACAGTTTATTCATTACACAAATTATATCTTTAGTTTTATGTGAATAATTCCAGTTCTCATTGATACTTAGTTAGAAAATAAAAACAGACAATTAACACAACACAATAATACCCTTCTCCCCTACAGGCGGTGGGGTTAGAAAGTAACATTTAAAAAAAATAGGCACTCAAGTATAAAGGTACATCAAGTCAAGGTCTTGGGGAAGAAATATTACTTTTAAAAAAGTCTGGGATTTGTATTTGAATAAAGAGTTTGTGTAGTTTTATGTTAAAACATATTCTATTGATACAATCTTTTTTTCCCTGCCATGAATTACTGACAGGCAAAGTTCAAGGTACATTCATATTCTTGGACATACTGCTATTTATTAGGTTAACTGTGTCCATTTTTATTTTAAGTATCAATGAGAACTGAAATTATTAATGTAAAACTAAATATAGCATTCGTGTAATGAATAAAGTGTGTGGGAAGAGTAAACTGTATTCTGTATTTTCATAATATAAGCAAAACTTAAACTTAAAACTTGGTGTTTCTAACCTGTTTGCTTTTATGAAACATAATTTTAGATGTTTATAGCATGATAAGATGTACAATTTATTTTATTTATCCCTACAGATATGGAGTTTATATTTTACAGAATAGAATAGACTATTGTCATTGTATTCCCAAGTTTCAAAGAAATTGGTTGAGGATTCCTTTACCAAAGTGCAACAAATAAAATAGCAAGACATATGAAAACAATAATTATACAATCTACTGGAAAGTAAAATATGATATATCATTATAATGATGATAACATGCTGTGCTGGAAAAAAACAACCCTTGAAAATGCTTGAATTTGGTCTTGAACAGTGCGTATGAACCGAACACATCACAGTTTTTGACCAAATCTTCCAGAAAAACTTGAAATCTTCAAAGGATAAAGGAATCACATTCCCCTGCTGTTGTAAATGCTTCATTTCTAATTACATTGGACCAGTATAACCTCTGGTGATGTGGAAATTAACCCCCTACAAATGTAATTTGTGCAGCGAATCTGGACAGTAAAAGCAAAGTAAATTTTTCAGTTGAATTTACTAAAGTTATTCCTCAATTCTGATCTCAAGAGCTCATAGAAAACTGTCAAAACACAGAAAAATGTTCCTTACTGTAGCTCTTTCAGTGAACATCCCTGTGATACTGTGACACGAGGGACGTTGATTTCAGCACTTTTAAAATGTTTATTCATCATCTCCAGCGCTGCCTCCAACACCCTCAACCAGGAAACAGCATAAACAAGTGGTGCTCAGCACAACAAACCCCACCTTCCTCGCACATATTTTACTTGATTTAGTGACTCTGACCTTTGACCTACATTCACCAAAATTTAATGGGATCTATTCTGGACCACCTCTCACCTTTCCTGAAAATGTCATAGAAATGGGTCCAGTAGTTTTTGCATAAACCTGCTGAAAAACAAACAATACCCCTCTCCCCATCAGGGTTGGGTTAATAAATGCATGAGGGAAATGAGTGCTGCACATCCCACTAAATGAGAGACGCAGATTTGCACAGGACTAATATCATCACAGGACATCTGTGTTTGCTGAATTAGGGTCATTTACGATGGAATTATTACAAATTGGAGACACTGCTGATTTGCACAGGATTAAAGTCTGTGACGACCTCCGCTATTATTACAAATTATCAGAGGTCACCAGGTAATACTGTTCCCCTCTGAATGGAACATTACTGGAAGATCAGATTTTATCAGCAATTCATACAGAAAACTATGATTTTTTTAAAAAGAAGATTCCATTTTCCAAGATTTTTTTATTGATATAAGTTGTTCTAAGGAAGACAGTGCTTCTTTTTAAATTTGGCCAATATCTGCAGCTGATATTTAAGGACATGTCAGCGCATTTATCCGAAAATACAATTGAAACACTTAGGTAATTAATTCAATTAAATTAAAAACACTTTATTCATTCCCAAGGGGTAATTTAAAAGAGGGCATGAAAGTAGCTCAAAAGGACTTAGAGACAAAAGGTAAGATTTTCATCCAGCAATATAACTGAAATTATTAATATACATACACATCGTACTCTTTTAACATGTATTAAACTTCAAGTGCTGCCCACACAGGTGCCTGATCAAATATCTTACAACATTTTTACTACTGATCATATATCAGCTTAAAAAAAAATTTAAGGCAGATGACCAATACTGTAAAAACATCATTATAATATATATATATTTCTTTTTTTTTGTTTTTAATTAATTAATTAATTAATTAATTTTTTTTATGACTTCACTGTAAATGCTCATTGTTTCTTGCATATAAAAAATGCATAGATGGAAAAGAAATGAAAGTATCTACAAGTCTTCTGAAACTCTAAAATTAAAAATAAAAAAATTTACTAGCCTGTTCCCTAGACATAAATTAACCTAAGACCAAAACTAAAAGTCATTTTGTCAGGTCTCCTAGGGGCAGGCTTAATCCATGTCTGGGACATTGAGCAAAAAAATACTATCTTTAAGTACAATCTTCACCTACAGGCTTGAATTATGAAGCTACATTCCTAAAGTTGCATTAACTTCAGTGTCTACATGGAACAAATAACCACCAGTGTTTCACAGTGCTGTGTGTGGGCTGACGTGGCATTTCCTCTCATTAAAAAAAATTACTTCTTGAGTGAATAAAATTGTTTTTCTTAACGTTACTTTAATCTTAAATGGGTAAGTACGAGATCAACGAGACGTGACTTGAGAATTATCCTGCATAGAAATCTCTGCACGTGTCCTTTCACATGAATTCCAGTCTGTAACATTTACAGCTCATCCAGTCTGGAGACGACATCAGCGTAAATGCATTTGATAGCTGTTGGTTAATGCATAAAGAGTTATGAAGAAGGCATTTAAGGTCATAAAAACCTGATGTATTGTAACTTTGTTGTAGACTTTAATGGATTAAGAGCAGGTAGAGCCAGAGAGTTGAAGTGAGTCTTTCTAATGTTGTGATACATTAACCCATAAAGACCCAGTGCAAGTTTTGTAGCATTTTTCCCTCTATATTAATTTTATTAGGTGATTCATCATCATTTATTACCCCAGCCTCCAAAAGGGACGCGTGGGTACTGCTTTTTTGATTTTGTTTGTGTCCATCATTGTTTGTTTTTGTCTATGGAAAACTACTGGACAAATTTCCAGGACATTTTCAGGAGAAGTGTGAGGATATCTAAAGTAGATCCCCTTAAATTTTGGTAGATGTAGATCAAAAGTCAAGGTCACCAAAGATGTGTTTAACAGCAAATCAGGTCAAACATTTGGGAAGGGTGGTGTTTGTACCACTTGTTGTCATATTATCCTCTGTACTTTTCCTTTTCTGTGTCAATCAAGTATTTTCCTATGAGTGTTATTATATTAAAAAGCAGAGGAAACTGGTGGAAAAGTGAGATTTTCCATCAAATCTGTCATTACCTGACCATAATCTGAGTCTTTCTATCCACTGTCATTGATCCAACTCCATGGGTTTTGCTGGTGAATCAACATTGTGGAAGATGATGTTTGATGTTTCCATGGTAACTGCAGAATGGGTCACATCTGATGATCATACAAAGATGATCTTACAACATGACATCTTACAACAATTATTCCATGTATTGATAGGAATAAGTTATCCCATCTTTTAGCTCAGTAGTAGATAGTTTGGGTTGATAGTGACTGTTTGGGTCTTTGTGGGTTCAATCAGACGGAGCCTCTTGGTTTATGTCTGTGGTTGTAATTGCATGTCGTTGCCAGAGTGCCACATCCAAGCTGGGGGTTTTAAACCTTGATGCTACTATTATGATTAGCTCTACCATTAGCATTTATTGCTTTGGTAATTGGACTCTCAGTTGGAGGTAAATCCATTACTGTGGAATTAAATGAACCCCCAGTCCTTAAAACTGTATGTACGTGACGACGAAACACATGCACGACTGGACTTATTTAGTCAGTACCAAACATTTTAAACTAAGACAATTCCCTTCTGAGTGTGTGTGTGTGTGTGTGAGTACAGTAATAAGAAAGCTGTTTTCCAGAGCAGAGCAAAATGTAACATGTATCAAACCGTTCTGTAGCTTCTGTGTGCCTTCCTGATTTGTTCGCCAGACGGTGGTCCATTTGTCGCGGATGGTTAATGCAGCAGCAGTGGTGGAATTGTTATGACTTTCAGGAAGTAGAAAGTGTGCCATTACCAGAGTGCGCGACTGAACAACACAAAGCTTTCATTGGAAAGAATTACATGGTTGGGATTGGAGATGACATTCTTTCACAGAGTCAGATCAAAGCGGCCAGACTATTTCGCCGCAGATCGTCAAGTTTAAGAGGACTGTGCGAAATAAGGTGTTAACGCTATATAGTAAATCAAAAAATGTCCCTTGTTTGCTTTTGGTTTTTGTTTGCTTGTTTGGTCGATTGCTCTTTGATTATCTCCGAAACATCTGAGTTGAGAAAGTCGTAGCGTAATTGGCGTTAATATTTCCACCTCCTCTTCCATCCTTTCTGCACCTTGTTATTTTGTACCTATTTGTTCTCTCTCTCTACCGCTTCACCTTACCTTTTAACATTTCTGTCTTTGAAATGAAGAGGCAGGAATGCTCGGTAACTGAAGCCACAGTTGTGTGGCAACAATATCCCTCTGTTACAGGTACAAGAAGAGAAGGCTGCCTCTCTGCTCCACTGCACAGCAGAAATGCCTGAGACTGCCGTTTCTCAATGGGAAAAGGAGAAAAAAAATCCCACTGAGGCCCCCTTTACACCTCACATTAACATTTGTCTGGCACCCAGATTGTATCCAGATACGATTAATCCCGCATTCCATTTATCCCTGGCATTAAAAATGCCCCAGTCTGAAAGACGGCCGTTCCTCGTGAGACACATGTGTAAAGTGAGATAGGAGGCAGGAGTCAAACAGCATTTTTCTTTTCTTCTTACAATGCATTTTTTTGGACACCTATTCATTGCTGTTAGAAAGTTTCCATCTTGTTCCAGCTCACCTTTATTGTCCTTATAGCATCCCTACGAGACAGACTGATACAAAGGAGCCAAGCGAGGAAAACATGCACACTAACATCGAATAATACACACAGATACAGAACAAAGTACAAAAATACACACTGCGTTTAGAAAAGTTGAAGAGGGAAATAATAATATATTTTTTTTAAAAATCACACAAAATGCATAGAAACAACCCACAGCTCCCATTTTATCATCGCATTTCAAGTGTGGAAACATTTTTTTTTCTTATTGAGAACGGCCTATTCATGTTCATTCTTGTTTCATTCATAATGTATTACAGAAAAGGCTTCTTTTGTTTAACGGAAATGAACTTTCCTTTGAAAAGCTCTCAAGTTTTTGAAGATTAACATGGACTATATGTGACTGAATATTATGAATTTACTGTAAAATGCCTGTTTCAGCAGCCTGTGACAGGCAGGAATATATTAATTCACACTGCTATTATGGCAGATGTTTAATTCATATTCACCGTTATTTTATATATATATATAACTTCAATATTAGCCAGACTAAGGCAATGAGTTGAATTTAACACAGTGCATGTAAATGTACTTCCTTACAGACCCTGTAGCCCACATTTGACCTGAGATTGTTGCCTAGCTGTCCTCACTCAAACTTTTGATGTCACTTATAATGTATGTGGAAACTACCAGAAATAGTCACTTGCCCCATAAAGGGTTAACAATAATATTACTTGCACAACATAAAAATTAAATCCACAAATTTGAATGAATTTAACTGAACATTAACGTGACAGCAGGGGATGACTGGGTGTTTTCACGCTATATGAGCAGGAGATACTCCTGCCACTCTATTTCCTCTCTCTCTCTCTCTCTCTCTCTCTCTCTCTCTCTCTCTCTCTCTCTCTCTCTCTCTCTCTCTCTCTCTCTCTCTCTCTCTCTCTCTCTCTCTCTCTCTCTCTCTCTCTCTCTCTCTCTCTCTCTCTCTCTCTGTCTCTGTCTCTGTCTCTGTCTGTCTCTCTCTCTCTCTCTCCTCTCTCTCTCTCTCTCTCTCTTGCTGACATTATGGTAGTCACTCACCATGTCATGGCTTAGGTTTTCCACCACGCCCAATCAGGACAAAGACTCCCCACATGGTCAGATATCAGTAACTGCTCATCATGCGCTGCTAATGACCCACGATGCAATGTTCTGTGGAATTTAATGAATACAATCTATTTCTTTATTCATTTTTTGCGTCATCGTCTTAAGAAGAAAACGTTGACACTGCTGTGGTACATGTAGGTGACGCTGTAACGCTGCCACAGAAAAACGGCAAAAACAGAGAAGAAGATATGGAGCAATATAAACCAGCACAAAAGAAGATGATGGCCCTTTGAATGTGTATGCAGGTTAAGGAGAGGCCATGGTGTATTCTTTTCAGGAAATATACATATGAGGAATAAAGGCTTTGTTTTGACATTTGTTCCCTTTTGCGTGTTTCCACCAAGCAGATTGGGACGCATTGGTTTGGTTTGTTACTTTTTTTTCTTCCATTTCCACTGCAAAGGATACCAAAATAATCAATCCAAACCGTCCCACTTTTTGTCACCCTTCCCTTGAGATGCCAAACGCTCCAAAGCAATCCATGTGGGCGGGGCTAAACAGACTGCATCTCGTTGATTGGTCGACAGAATCGTTACATGTTAAATCTCCACTCGGACAATGAGCAAAGAAAGAAAGAAAACAACTTTTGTGCATCATTTTGACCCGCAGTTGTGTTTCATGGTGCAACAAGGAAGTGCAGATTCTCCTTTGTATCATCGGAGAGGAGCTGGGTGACGTAGCTGCCTCAGCGGCATTTACTCTGCCTACAACATAAGGGTGCTGTAGGCAGTAGAAACACAAGCTCAAGTGCGACAAACTATACCGAGATAATCTGAACTGTACCAAACCATCCTAATCTGCTTAGAGAAAATGGGCTATTTGAGCTTTTTTGATTCATTTGGATAATATAGCCACATTATATATAGAAAAAAAGAAACATTGCAGATATTCCTAAACTTGTCTCCTTAGTCTTACTTGGTACAAGTAAGTTGAAAGACAGTTGAAAGAACATCTCTTTTATGAGAAACTGGAGGAAATGTCTGACATTCAGAGACAAATGCGTCTATTAAGGAACGTAAACATACTCTAACACAAACACAGGATGTGCTTTTCATTTATGTTTTATGTCCTTTTGTTTTAATTTCCTGTTCCTCTACCTAACAAGACTGTATTGTACTGATAAAAATGCTAAATAAATAAAAAAAATTTAGACTTTAATATTGGAAATTGATCACAGGAGGAACAGCCCCTACTTTGGTCAAGATTAATGGGGAGCCTTAAAGAAATAAATAAATAAGTTGGAGATTTACAAACTCCCAAAAGAGAACTTTGGCGTCTTCCTGAAACTCATTTTCTTAAAAGGAATCCTTCACAGACCAAACAGCCTTAAATAGATGTGTTTTGCTGTTTAATCAACATGAGTGATAGTGTCAGAATTCTTAATCACAGTGAAGAAGAAAACCTTCACTTCCAAGATGGCTGTTATTTTATTTAGAAACTTAGCATCATGCTAGTCACAAACAAACGGAAACACAAAACAAACAAACTTTGACAATTCCGACATAAACACATGACAGAAGTAGGGATTCTTTTGGACGCTCTCTGAAATTGATCCTGAATCTTCTCTTTACATGGAACAACCAGCATTTGTAAATTCTTGTTTGTGTCAGTTTGACGTCATTTTTGTGTCACACTCGACATTAGCGCAGCTAGAGAATACAATCGCATTTTCATGTCCAAATTTGTGAGGACAGAAGGAGAATCTACACATAGCATCTGAACACTTTCTATTTTAGTCACAAAAGTGAATTCACATTTCATATCTTTCCCACATATTCTACTGCATCAGTCGATTGACCAAATAAAAACATGTCCGCAATCCACTTTTGGCTCTCATGTCGGTGTGTGGGAAAGAAAAGCCTCATAGGAGATTCTCAAAATGTGATCATTCAAGCCATCTCGTGTGAATATCTAGTGGATTTCTTAGCCATACTGCCAAATAATACAGAAGTATGCATTTTCCTACCTTGGTTATTCATTTAGCAACACAGTCTAATTTGCTTTTTGGATTTTCGTAATGTGTTTTCTTTGCTAATTTTACCTTCATACCATTTTTCCGCAATTTCAAACAACATTTAAGAGGGAAAAAAATACAAAATTACACAAGACAAACAAATATATCCAATTGGTGTGGGTGTAAAATCCTAAAACATATACCTCGTAGCTTTAGCTTTGCATGTAGGTATGAAATAGGATAAAAAACACTACATTTGCTTCACTCCATCCTTTGCTTTCCCTTAAACATTTGAATAAAGCTTTTCCCAGTGGGTAAACAACATTTCCATCTAAAGAAAGTCGATCCACATCCTCCTTTTCCTACAACACATTTTTGTTTTCACATATAGTATAGACCTACTGAAATATTCAACAAATTTGTCTGACAGATGGTTTATGTGCTACGAGAAGTTGGCGCTCATTTGTTGCTAGGATACTATTTACTGATTATATTGACCTAAACCCCTATGATACGCATGAGCCAGACTGAAGCTTAATTTCACACATGTACCTTGTCATGTTCAGTAGATGAAAATAGTATGGCGTGCACACACCATCCATACAGCTCTAATGCATATATATATATATATATATATATATATATATATATATATCTCACTCTCTGCAGTTCAGCAGTTTGACATATAACCACTCATCAACAAGGTCAGCTCTGAAAGTTTCCCTTTCTTCTTCTCCTCTCATGTTTTTATTTATTTAATTTTTTTTACTGCCTACTCACAAATGCATCAGCTGCTTTTAATCTTCGCAAACTATCAATGATTTTAGGTTTCCGTTGCCTCACAGATGGCAGTCGGCAGTGTTTGATTGAGGTTCGCAAGTGTTTGGATGAGAGAGAGTTTTAAGTAGCACCTTGAACAACTCGCTCTTTTTTTTTCTTTCTTTTTAAAGGTTTCCACAAAAGCCATAAATTGGCTTTTGGCCTAGTTCCATCTCTTGCTCTATTCCCTGGTATGCTTCTATAATGTAGGCTGCAAATATTATTCTTGCTGCAGATATTATTCTTTTGCCGAATCTGTCAGGCAGAAGGGATTTAGTGTTGGGTTTCAGCATAGATGAGACTTTCTTTTTTTTTTTTTTTGTTCTTGGAAATGGTGTACAACAGCTCCAATAGTTTTTCTTGGTGCCTCGGAGAGATGAGCCCATTTCTCTCCCGTTGCACGAGGCTTATTAGTTTTCACTGTCAGCCCCTTTTTTCTGCCACTAGTTTCTCTCTGTTGGAGCAGGGCCTCTGCTCTCATCTATAAAGTGATTTCTCAGACTTATCACATTATGTGCTGTCCTAAAATAAGCATTATCTCCAACAGTGGGTCTTTATTCGACTTACTCTGCAATCTTTGCTGGCGGGCCCATTCCCTACCCGTAAAGTCAAGTTGTTTATAAGCTTATAACCATGATTAATTTTTTAAGCGTAAGGGCTTTACTCAGAATGTTAAGTGGCTGTGGACGGACTTGTTGGAAAGCCGCCCTCAGTCTACGTGCTTTTCATCCCATGTCTGTCTGCCATGACCTCTTAGCCAAACGCGCTGCTGTCCACGTCGCCTGCCTGAGCTCAGAGACACTGTGATCGACTCCGGCACAGTGGGACGTCTCTTTTTCCATCGCGCCTCGTCTTTTTGCTCTCGCCTTGTTAATGTCTCCTCTGCTGTTCTTCTTGTTCTCTGCAGGGTCACAGTTGAGACCGACACTGAAAGGAGCAGTGATGAAGTGCTTGAAGTGCTCCCCTTTGTCGGGCATATTCTGAATTTCACTTTTTTCAACTTTAATGTGTTACTGAAGAACATGACAAGGCTTTAGTGCTTTGATTTTATTGTCATGTCGGAAATGAAGGTTAATGAAGTTAAGAAATGTCGTCCCTTGCTAGTAAGTGGCAAAAAAAGTGTGTATGTATATGTATATATGTATACATAAGGATATGTCATTTTTAGAGCTGTCTAAATGAACGCATTAACATGGATTAATCATCATCATAATTAACCTGATTTAAAAAATTTAACACAATTAAATGGAACAGTTGTTTTGTTTCGAGTTGTTTTGTTGACACTGTTGAAGGAAAACATGTTACTTATATATATATATATATATATATATATTAATATTTTGGCATTGCATTTTTTTCTGTATGTTAGAATGGTTTTGTGATATGTTTGAGATTTTTCATCCCTTTTTTTGAGATTTTTCTTTGTTCTTGTTTATTTTAAGTGGATTTGATCATTGTTTTTTTTCATGAAAGGAACATGGTTTTTAGAACCTACGTCAGTACTGATCCAGACCTCTGTCCACATCCACATGATCCTTTTATACATCATTCCTTACATTAGTACCATTACTGCATGGTACTGAACAAAACAGGTGCACTCCCTGTTAATGCAGAGATGGACCTTATAGACCCTGTAGACCGCATTGGACCTTATAGATCCTGTAGACCGCATTGGACCTTATAGACCCTGTAGACCACATTGGACCTTATAGACCCTGTAGACCACATTGGACCTCACAGACCCTGTAGACCACATTCGACCTTATAGACCCTGTAGACCACATTGGACCTCACAGACCATGTAGACCACATTGGATCTCACAGACCCTGTAGACCACATTGGCCCTCACAGACCTTGTAGACCACATTGGACCTCACAGACCCTGTAGACCACATTGGACCTCACAGACCCTGTAGACCACATTGGACCTTATAGACCCTTTAGACCACATTGGACCTCACAGACCCTGTAGACCACATTGGACCTCACAGACCCTGTAGACCACATTGGACCTGTAATTGTTGCCTCACTTTCCTCATACTAATCGTCACTGGCCTCATAAATAATTAACTGACATGAAAAATAACACATTAAAATTACAGTGAACCGAAGAGGTTTTAACACTTGATTAAGTATAAACTGTTGGAAAAAGAAAAACACTGAAACAGCTTTTTTTTCACTTAAATTTCCTGAGAGAGCTGGTTCAACTGTTGAAAGACAGGAAAAATGTAGCTGTCATCATGTCATCCATCCGTCTTTTCAGATATTTCTCGACTTCTGAAAGATTTACGTTGGCTGTTTCTGTGAATATACTTTCTATATTTCCACATGAGCCTCCTGGATTTGCTCCTAAAACATTTTTTAAACTTTTAGTTTTCATAACCAGCGCAGCCTCCATCATCTTCAACTGGAAAATAGACTGAATAAATGTACAATGGAAACAAAAATAATGGAGCAACTGTAGTGTTGATTTGTATGGTAGTAATATCTTTGGTTTAGATGTAGGATAGGACATGTCCTTGTAATTTATGTTGGTGACTAAACTATTTTCTGGTGAACTTGACATCCTAATGTTACTCAGATAACTAGCTTAGCTTTAGCTTCATTTCCTGTACTAGAGCTCAGGCTCTGAAAACACATAAATCATGCAGGAGGTGCACGTGCAGAGTGGGGTGTAGGGAATGATAGTTTAGTTTGTTAGACATATCACCATTCAATCATTTCATATAAACAGTAGAATAAATGATTTATCCTCCTGCTGAAAACTATCGACCTCAGATATGTGTTAACACTATAATAACAGCTGGCACTTTCAATTCAAGGAGGGAAATAGGCATTACTTCTGTTAAGGTTTTGATATAATAAAAGCAAAATGTGTTTTGAGTTTTCTCTGTCATCTGTACTTATTGTCTTCTTTAAAGTTTGGAGGGGAAAAATGGGAAAAAAAAAACATAAATGTAATTTTGTGTGGAAAAAAATCTGATTTTATTTTTAGGCCATATCGCCCCTGGCCCTAATTAGATGGGTACTTTTGTAAAACAGACCAAAAACTAAAGTGAGAGATGACAAAGAAATGCAGTATAAAAGTTTAAAAACTAATGAAAACCTTAAAGCTCTACCATTTGGCTGTCGTCTCCCTCCTTGTCACCCCTCCCTTCTCCTCTCCCACGTTGCTCAGCCACAGTTCCCACAAGCCCCGGGGCCACAGCTGTAGTTGGTCCATGTCTCTCCCTGACCTCCCCATGTAGCACTGGAGAACAGCTGTTCCCTGTACACACAGACACGCACACAGACACGCACACTCACAGCAACCAGACAAGTGCAGCGCTCCAGGGGAGGCCTGCAGAAGGGGCAGTGGGGCTGCACTTTAAGTTCACATCACAGCTTCTGAAACATACAAACATATGCCGTCCCATGCCAGCAACACACCCAGCTGCCTGCACGTTGGTAGAACCTGCCGTGAGCTGACTTTATTAGGTTTTATGAATACAAACCAGAGGTGGAGTACTCATGTTATGTACTTAAGTAGAAGTACAGCTACTTTGGTAAAAGTAGAAGTACTGATTCAACTCCTTTACTGAAGTAAAAGTTTTTTTCCAAAAAGTCAAATTTCTCAATTGTATAAAAGTAAAACTTGTACGTAAGAATACTTATTTAAGCAGGAAAAAATATGAACAGTTTCAAAAGTATCCAAAAATAAAGCCTTTAAAACTGACTTAGTGTGTAGACAATGTATTTGATCAGGTCACAGTTAGTCAGTTTTGTGGCTACGGTCAGGAAATTTGAAAAAAAAAAATAAAAAAAATAAATTGAGATAAAAAAAAGAAGTCATCATGAGATTTAAAAAATATATATAAATATGAGATTAGAAAAATGCATAATTTTAAGAGGAAAGTGAAATAAAATGTTAAAATTGTGAAATAAAGTCAAAATTATGAGATAAAAGGTCAAAATTATTAGATAATAGTCATATAAGTATAATATATAAAGTCACTGACACTGATTTTTCCTCTGAAGCCACTTATTTTTCGTACCATCACATCTGTTTAGTTTGAAAAAGTATCGAGTCTATTCTGAGAATGTAAGGAGATCAAAGTACAGATATTTTTGGAAAAATGTAGGGAGTAAAAAAATCTACTTAAGTACAATAATGAAGTACTTTTTACTTAGTTACTTATCACCTCTGATAAAAACACAAGCAAACACACCTTTGTCAAACAAACCCCCAGACAGACCCCCCCACCTCCCCAAAAACCCCAACCCCCCCGTACCCCCCCCCCCCCCATTCTGCCTAAATCTGAGCCACCAGGACCATTAGTTTCTGAAAGGCTTAAACCTCTCTTTTGTTTCTCAGGGTGGGGATCAGCATGACTTCTGACCCCAGACCCTGACCCCACCCAGATCCGGAGCCTAACTTGAGTCATGTGAAACCAGGTTAGCCTATGAGGGGTGTGTCATGTGACTAAGATGCATTGGTTGTAGCCTCAGGGGACAGACACTCACTGTGGTGACATAATGGAGATGCAAAGGAATGTACGGACACAGAGGTTGACAGAGGACACAGACAACAGTCAAGCTGTTTAAAGACAAATACTTGTGTTTTTGGAGCCTCGGAAATCTGTTCAAGTCATCGTCATAAATCAGCAACAGTTTGGATAATGGACTTTTTGTAGACATTTACAGATTAAGAAATGTGAGCATCTTCTTTGTGTTTTGTATTTTTTTTTTTTTTCTTTCAGATTTTCATGAGCGGAATTTTATTAATAGATTTACTGTTTTGGCAAAAATGACGAACACAGTTTTCCAGAGAACATGTGATTAATTAATATAGAATAGAATAGAATAGAATAGGCTAACACTTTATATCAAGACACACATATTCATAATTCATTAGTTGCTTACTAACATGTACTAAGTGTTTATTAGTCATTATAAATCATTAATTAATACCTTATCTGCACAACCCTACCCTTGTTCAACCGTTAATTATTCCTAATTACTCCTTATTGATAGTTACTAAGTTCTTATAAATGAATTATTATCTCAATATGTTTTACTCAGTGTGAGGTTTATAAGGTGGTAGTACTGGAGGAATATATATAGTATATAGAGTATAGCTTTTATGCTATAATAATATCGTACTTGAAGTTTGCTTTAGCTTTGACAGAAAAAAAAAACTGTGACAAAAATACTGGAGTAAGACTATAAAAAAATCACCTAATATCATTTTAAAGTAGCATCATTTACTTTCAGGAACAGACAGAAACCATGGGCCCCTATTGTGTCTCCAGAGCCCCCCCCCCCCTCTCTCTCTCTCTCTCTCCTCGTTGACTCTTGTGACAATATAATGATTGGTGGTCAACCATTAGGGGTCACAGCACAGTGGGGTGTAACTGTGGGTCCTAATCAGCCACATTCACGTTGGAAAGAAACACTAGAATCTCCTCAAATTCTGCAATACCCTGAGGTTTTGTATTTATTTTTGTTTGTTTGTTTGTTTTTACCTTAAATTGGACAAGTAAATGAATAATACAGGTTTTTTTTTTTTTTTTTTTACATCCGTCTGTTTTCTTTCCAATAATAACCTGTAGTCAGTACTCCACACTGCAGCCCTGCACATGCTCAGACGTGATAGGTCAAAGGTCAGCACTGGCAACAGCTACATGTAAACACCCAGACAGATAAGCAAACAAATATGGACACACACACACACACACACACACACACAGCTTTTACTGGTATGGAGGCTCAGGAGTGTTGGCTGAATTAGAATGTAGACCTCCAGCTGACATCTATCCATGATTAATGAGAGAGTCCGGGTTAAGTTTTAGCTCCTTAATGAATACAGTTTGAGAAGTTGAAGAGCCTATCAATATTTGACATGTCTTTTGAATATGTTTGCATAATTGATGCAGGAATCTAAATTGAATCATAATTGCATCATTGTGGTAGTTTGGTCCTCTCTTTCTCTCATTACTTTTCTTGTCCTTTTGTGTTCTCTTCTCTGTGATATTTCCCTCCCAGGACTAAATATGCCGCCATCACTATCATTTTCTCACACACATACATGACACTCACGCTCGCTCTCAGATGGGCGCCAGCAGACAATCAATGTGTTCTCAGGGTGTGACTGACACATGGCGCTGATGAACCCACCGGGTAGCGTATCGCTTTGCTTCAATCGGTGTTTGTGATTGACAGCTGTACCTACACACACACACACACACACACACAGAGCAGATGAGCGTCTCTAGCATCATGCTGTTCTCTAGTGTCATGCAGTGCAAACATATACTTCAGAGTTTGAGGCTTATGTCAAACTCATTTTCAAATTATTTGTGTCAGACAAAAATATTTTATTTTTTTATTTTATTTGTATTTTTTTACATTTCTTTCCAGATAGCACTCAACAATGTCTACATCTTTTTTAGGATAGGGACTAAAAATGTTGTATGTCTCATTCGTCAATATGGGCAAAAAAAAAAATCATTACTTGGTCTAAATCCGGCTGATTTTATTCTAATTGATGATGTGTATAGTGTCCAGTGAACCACACCCACATTACACATGTCCACAATAATGTATATTATTTTAACCTCCGAAGATACAGCTATGAGTATTTGTCTGTGTTTGTGAATAATAGTCTGTTGTTGTTCTTTACTTTGATCATGTAATTAAAATTGGTGAACAAAAGTGCAAATAAATGATGAACACAAAATATAATGGTAATATGAAACTGCAACATACAGTACTAAGCCTCCAAATTTACATGAACAAAAAGGAGTAGGAAGAATTATGCACTTTTGGAATTCTACCCCTTTGTTCCCTTCACACCTTTTGTGGAAAATGAATAAATAAACACATTTTAAATATATATGTAAGTTGTATGAAACAATCCTCACTCAAGACTTTTTTTTTTTCTTGCAAAAACCTGCAGAAACCGTCCTGGATCTCGGGAGGTTAACGGAGGTGTTTTTGAACCTTTTCTTCTAGAATGCCAAATACAATTGTCTTCTAATTTACATCAATTTGCATTTTGTGTGGAGTGAGTTGCTTCTATAAAGGTTAGTTTTCTCTTGGTTTTGTCCCCTGACTATTTCATATGACTAAATCCAATGAATTTTATTTCTCAGTTCTTATGGAATTATGTCATCCATTATATATTTTGATTATTATCACAAATCATACATTCATTGTCAACCCCAGTGTAGAATGTAGAAAGCTAAGCTACATCTACATGGCAAACCGTGTTGATGAAGCCTTTTAAAAAAAATACTGAATAAAGGAATTAATATTTCCACATCTTGGAATTTGAGAGCAATTTAGCAAATGTAATATTTCTGTTTTCTTCCAGGTAAAACTAATTTCTGACTTATTTGTTCATGTGTCTGTATTCTCTAACTCTCCTGCAGCTGATTTCAGCCCATGTTCTAACCATCGTGTTAGAACGTGGGCTAATAATCACAGAAAAAAAAAAAAACTAGTTTTCTTCAGTTTCTTGTTCATTTTAATGGTTGGAACAAATAAAGGTCCATAAAAAGGCGACACCATTTAAAGTTGTGTAACCACTGGACACTACATGAAGGTGTTTTTTTTTGGTTCCTCATAGAATTCAAGGACGAGGCCCCTGGTCTCTATAGGGCTGTTGTGTTTCCACTATTCAAGGTTATATCCTTCTTTATTTATCCATGGTTACGGTTCAGAAGAAACTCGCACACCGTTACACCAACCGACTTTATTGTCCAAACATTTTACCATAAAATGTTTGGATGAAACCGATCCAACCTTTTCTTACTGAAAATGTTGAAATCCAGTCGTACCATTTCTCCAGATTCCTCCAAATGCTGACATTCTATTTTCCCACTTTTCATCTACCGCCATGGACCCAGTCGTTCCTTCGCTGTGATGCTAGAGGTGCGGGGGTTATTTTCTGATTGGTGGTGCTGTGTTGAGGGACTCAGGTGGCTCCAAAGATGGGTTTATATTTCAAATTAGAGCGTCCTCTGAGAGAATACATTAGAATGTGTTTGCAGACAAGAAATTAGGCCTGATTAAGTTTCTGCTCACCTATTGGAGGAGAGGCGGACCCGTATTTCCAACAGATGGGACCCTCATAATGGGTCCCATCTTTGAAAATACAGGGTTTTAGTGTGTGCGTAAATATGTGCATCTTAATTTGGATGTAAGGATGACAGCATTAGCTTGTGTCTGAGAGGTGTTTATTTGTTTGTTTGGCTTCTCA
The DNA here is from genome assembly GCA_020466265.1 of Siphamia tubifer. Classification (NCBI taxonomy): domain Eukaryota; kingdom Metazoa; phylum Chordata; class Actinopteri; order Kurtiformes; family Apogonidae; genus Siphamia; species Siphamia tubifer. Next base: position 37,899,965 of record CM035793.1, read on the forward strand.
TTAGCTTTTGTCACGGCGGTTACAAGTCTTTCTGAGCTCCATAATCTCATGATGTGTACATGCATGGAAGTAAAATTAGGCTATTATACCAAGCAGTAAGCAATTCACCACAGTGAATTTAAACACTGCATTAATCCAAAATGACTTCTACTATCAGTTTATTCCATTGGGATGATGATGTGACAGAGAATAGAATAGAATAGAATAGAATAGAATAGAATAGAATAGAATAGAATAGAATAGAATAGAATGGCGGCACGGTGGTGCAATGGTTAGCACTTGTGCCTCACAGACAGAAGGACCCTGGTTCGATTCCCACACCAGACCTTTCTGTGTGGAGTTTGCATGTTCTCCTTGTGTCTATGTGGGTTTCCTCCCACCATCCAAACACATGCACTGATAGGTTAATCTAAATCGCCTGAAGGTGTGTTTTTTTTGTCTATACATGTATATTTTCAGCCCTGAGATGAACTGGAGACTCATACAGGGTGTACCCCACCTTCGCCCATTGTAGCTGGATTAGGCCCCCAGTGACCCCCATGACCCTTGTGAGGATAAAATGGGTTCAGATGGCGAGGTGAGAATAGAGTGCGGTCTTGATAGCACTGGTCTACAAGTAAAATGTGTCCAGAATAAAGAATAAAACTAATGTGTGTGTTACTGATAAAGAAAACTCAAGTCTTAAATGCTAATTGGCTAAAGTTTCCAAGATAAGTCTGGAATCCAAATGTGAAATTATTAGAATTAACGGGAGAATATGTTTTAGTCCAAATGAATATTGGTCTCAGATCTACCAGATCTACTTCAAAACACTGTCTGCACATTATGATCCATTCACTTTACAGGTTCTTTCTATTAGAATATTTACAAATCCATTATATACATGTACATAAACCACCATATATGTGGAATAACACCATTTTATATATTAAAAACATGAGCTAACCAGCACTAAAGTCATTTTTTGCTGATTCATCGTATTAAAGTATGTAAGATTTAACACATTTAATGTTTGAAGCAAATACATCCTAAAAATTGTGGATCAGTATTATCACTACAGCAGGGGTCTCAAACGTACAGCTCACCATAGTCCCAGTCCAGCCTGGGGGATGAATTTGCAAAGTGCCAAAAAGTCATTTTAGTTCAGGTATGTATGCAGCAGTGTCCAGAACATGGGCACTTGTCATCCCATCACTCTAAATCAGGGGCTGAAAAATAGCGGGTGTTGTGTTTCCATCACTGTTGAGTGGATCTGGATCCAGTAAATACCCGTAACAACTGCGCAATCATGTGACCTGACATGTAACCGTTTGTACATTTTCACACTGAGAACAAAAGCCATAAAAAAATTAATACAATAAACCAACATAAACACATCTGCTGTCAACAACTACACCCTTTTCAGTTTGTTTTTGTTGTTTTTAATTATTATTATTATTGTGTTGTCTGAATGCTGAGGCCGGTCCAGTCTAACTCCTGGCAAATGAGTTAATCCTTTAACCCCTGACGTGTCAGCGCTGACGTGTTCTAAATGGATGCCTTTGTTTTAATATTGAGTACAATTAAAATTCGCTCAGTATTTAAAACTTCCAGTCGTGCTGATAGATTAGATGAGATCTGAGCATGCTCAGTTCAAGCTCCGCCCCCTGTGGAATGGGGATAAAACACAGAGACCAACTCACTCTAACAATAGGTGATGAAAAAACAAGCAAAAAATAAAGTCTAATTTTTATTTTTTACACATTTTTTTCTTGTGTTTTATGTTTTTTCCTGTTTCTTCTAGTGTGATTTTTCCTTTTTTAATTTATTTTTTCCTGTTTTTGTTTCTTTTATTGATCAATTGGGCTTTTTTGATCCATTTTATTGCTTATTTTCTTCTCCTTCTCTTTTATTTATTTATTTATTTTTACTGTGGAACTCCTAAAGGCACATGAGTTAAAGGGTTAATGTGTAATTTTGGGCTTTGTACTAAAAATGTGTAGGCTAGTGTGTAAGAAAGGGAGAGTGTGAGTGGGTTGGCATTAAAACCCTTTAAGATTTCATGGACTGATTTGTCACAAAAGAGCCTGCAGCACACTTATGATGTGGAAGGTACAAAGGTGTGTGTGTGTGTGTGTGTGCGTACGTCAGACAAAGTGACATCTCAGGAAAGGGTAACTCTGGCCTCCCCTGTGCTTTTTTGTTTCAGTGGCTTTGACGACAAAATGTGTCAGTGTTTAGAAAGAGGCCGCCGCAGAGCATGTCCTGACACATCTAAATCTGAAACTGTCTCGCACATATGGATTCATGCACTAACACACGTGGACACACACACACACACACACACACACACTGGCATGTGCAACGAGGTGTCCCGAGGGCCATCTGGAAGTGCAGGGCCAGGCACAGCTGGTCTCCGGTTGAACTCCAGTCTGGACCCCTCATCTGCAAGATCACACAGCGAGTTGCCAATCACTGGCTTGAAGTGTGTTTGTGTTCACATGTGCACAAGTGCCAAGTGTGAGCGGCGACGTCGAGGAGAAAAGAAAAGAAAAGACAGTTGACCGAAATTTTCCTGGGGTACGTGGGTGGAATAGTTGTCGCTTCGTTCGTCAGCAAACTAACTTCCATGTGTGTGTGTGTGTGTGTGTGTGTCTTTGACTACTGCACAGACACTAAATGTAACTGAAAAATTGCCTCCATCTGTTGGCAGTGGAAAAAATCTGAGAGGACAAATTGAAAAGATTGTAAGGATAAAGCCGTCATAGTGAATTAGTATCGCAGCAGGAAGACTTCTTGTTATCAGGGTATTTGTAAAATATTCAGGCTTACATGTGGGAAGAGGGGGTGGGGGGGGGGAGTGACTGTAGCTGAAGGGGAAGAACAGGCTGCTGACTTAAACTGAATCAGAAGTTTGTGCAGGCGAGTGTGAGTCTGCACATGTATAAGACTTATCTATATGACTGTGCATGTGTGTGTTTTATATATACATATATATATATATATATATATATATATATATATATATATATATATATATATATTTCTCATTTGAAGACTAATGTAGTTTAAGTACATCCATGCAAACAGCATCAACAATATACGTGAGTGTAATAGTCACATCGCAGGTCCTGCAATTATTTATTTTTTATTCTTTATTTATGTATTATATTATATTGTAGTTATTATTATTGATTTAATTAATTATTGGTTTTATTTCTTAATTTTTATTCATTTATTTTATTCATTCATTTATTTTTATTTATATATGTTCTGTTTCGACCATTAATCTGTTTAACCGTTTGTGTCGGCACCACACAGCGGTTATATACTCCTGCATATTTTTTCATATCGCAATATATACAGTATCTCAGGGTTAAAAAACAATCGCAATGTCACTGTTTTCTACTATCGTGCAGGCCTAATCTGTCATAATTATTGTTCATATATCGTCACAGACACACGTCGGATGTGTGAGTACTCGTAAACATAGGAACAGTCTGAGTAAATATAAGTTACAGCTGTAGAAAAGAACATTTCCATAACTTGTCTCTGTAAAATGATTTCACGGAGCCCTGAAATTACCGTGACATCTTAGAAATTCCTGAAACCTGGTTACTCTTTGGAGTTACTGGGACTCTCCAGGCAAAATGTAGCCTATATGTTTCATTTATTGGCAGTAGGAAGAAGCTTAATACCCTGAAAACCACTTATAGCGATCACGGTCACAGCGATCAACCGCTTATATGGATTTAAAGGCTTGGAACAGGAACATTCCTAAATAAATGCTGCTGAAATTATGTTCTTTGGTAGTTATATAGCGAGCTTACAACAGAAAAATACTATTATGGTTACCTGAGGCTGACGGAATTCATGGCAGGACAATCAAATAATTTTATATCAATTAAAAAGATATCCTCTATGTCCTCTATGCTGACGTAAATATTTATCTAATAGATGTAGTGTGTAAAGGTCTGTTATAATATATGACATTCCATTAGAGAAATAAATAAGAAGGCAAAGTAAGTGTATTTGTATAGTATTATTCATACACAGGGCAACTCAAAGTGCTTTGCAAAGGCTTAAAAAAATGACAGAAAAACAAGCAAGACAATGAAATTTTAAAATGCTTTATGCTTTTTGGTTAAATAGCATTTTATTTTTCTGTACATGTCACTTAGATGCAGATCAGATCACATTTTATGACCAGTTCACATGGAAAACTGAGACAGTTCACAGAGTTCACATTCTTTTTCTGATTGACTGATATGTTTTGTTTTTGTTTTTTTTTTGGGGGGGGGGGGGGTCCTAACAATTTTTTTTTTCATCTCGTCATCTGAACCCGCTTTATCCTCACTAGGGTCATGGGGCTCACTGGGGGGCTAATCCAGCTACAATGGGTGAAGGTGGGGTACACCCTGTATGAGTCTCCAGTTCATCTCAGGGCTGAACATATATAGACAAACAATCACTCTCACATTCACACCTATGGGTGCATGTGTTTGGATGGTGGGAGGAAACTGGAGTACCTGGAGAAAACTCACACAGACACGAGGAGAACATGCAACATGTTAATTTTTTTTTTTACATCCGCTCACAGTCCATACAGGCAGTCAATATTTCTAAGCCAATATTTAGAGCTAATACTGATTGTTTTTTGTCAGTTGATAATAAATGCCAGAAAATTTTCTTTACTAACAATTAATTAAATAAACACAAAAAAAAAACTAAATTTTTTTTCAGTGGACAGCAGTATCTGATATGAAATAAAACATGCTCAAAAAGGAGTAGAGAGAAGCAAACACTTATATCTTTATTCCCTATGACCTGTATATAGCAATCATTATTTTATATGAAAATCAATGTAATAATAATAATAATAATAATAAAAATAATAATAATGATGATAATGATAACATATAACAACCTATCAAATCCTCACTCTCATATACACCAATACAACAATACTCATTAATAAATTATCGTATTAGCATTAGCATCAAGCCTCCCATTCTAGCAAATTGGCCTGATATATTGGCCAGTCGATGTATCTGTCTACATTTTTTTTCTATCCATTGCATATAAGGGATTTTGACACTGCTGAATAATTTGAAGTAAATTGTGTTTTATTTTCTTCAAACTCTTCCTCACTTGTTGCTTTGCAGTATCTGCCCTGGTTCACATCGGATAAGAGTTAAACCTAGCTACAGAGAGAAATACAATAACAGAGATATTACCGCCGACCTATCAGTCACAGTTTTCCCTCTAGAAATTGTTCTTGACGGGGCAGAAAGACCTGTCATATTAAGGCCCTGTTTAGAACTTACGCTCAGATTTATCCGTGTTGGGAGGAAATCCAGTCAAAATGGACTTCCGAGTCAAACTGGTGTCAGATCGCTGTCCATGTGAGTGAACACTGGAGTTTGTTTCTCAAACTTGTCATGCAGCTGCAGTACATCAGTCTTGTTTCTTTTGGCTGGAGATTGCAAATTGAGTTAAATATTACACACTGTCATATTTTCTTGGAGCAACACTCGCTGTCGCTGAAGAAAGTGTGGTGTTGAACTGTTTGAGCCTTTCTGTATAAACATAAAGGCACATGGTGTGTGCTCAAACACATCCTAACCCAACAGTTTGATGTGGTCTGTGCAGATTCCAGTGCGTCGTCTGTTTGTTCTGGTTGCAGTCACACCTGCGTTAACAGCTGTCACTTGTTATGCACACTCATCTGGTTGGCAATGATTGTGGTTTATGACAATCTGGATCTTTTTGTCCTGTTGTTTCCAGTGTCGTGCAGATTTACCCCCAAAACTGCAATACATTACAGATGACTCTTTACTGTTATTTAAAAGTCCTTCCTTATAATATTACATGTTATGTGACTCTACTCCTGTACTATTTTTGAGTTACATAGATTATTTATCGTTGCAACTTGCAGTAAATGCTTTGGTTGCGTCAGCAGTAGAGCTGCACATCACAGGCTGTCTCATCACTGGAGGAATGAATGAGTTTATTTGGTATTTTCCATTTTATGGAGGCAGTTCTACTCTTGACAAACACTTTTTATGTTGTAAGTTGTGTCCCTGTGACTCTGAGTTTCTGTCTCGTATTGATTTTTCTTCCATTTCCATCCTGTTACTGGATGAGTGACTGTTGAACTTCTGGAAAAAAAACCCAAACCTTAGCAACAAAGGGAGAAAATGTTTTTCCAAACTCCACACAGAAAGAGCCTGTCAAGATCGAAGTCTTTTTCATGTGAGTCAACAGTGCTAACTATTGGACTTATATTTGGTGTCTCCGCTTTAAGTGTTGATTGTTTTAGTGCGATAAACGGCACTGGTAGTGATTTATCAGCACAGAAAAATCCACATATATTTTATAGTTTGGTGTTAAACAACCACATGTAAAAGGTTGTTATGGACCACAGAGGCATCACTTGTAGGTGTAGTGGACAGGGCTAAAGTAGATCTTGTCTGCTGTACTGTATCTAAACGGGATCAGGTCTTGACACTCCATTTAAAATCTACATTTAGCTTCATGCATCAGTGCTCGCTAACCAAACGCACAGTCTGTCATGTTCTTTTTCTTCTCTCAAACTCTGACCGTGGCCGACACAACCAGTCAAACACATGAGATCATTTTCTCCACATGCGCTCAGCCGTTTTTTTATTTTTTATTTTTTTTTTACGATGAGTGACCCACTTAGCCATGTACGGCTTTGACAGGAGGAACCCTTTGCAGTCCTCTAAGTGGGTGTAATCAGATTGACCTGGACGTGGACGGTCCTCTGAGTCGTCATGGGTTTGACCGCAGAGCGCCTGCGTGTTTGGCCAAAAGGACCTCTGGGTCATTCCATTCTCCTGTGCTAATTGGAACTAGCATAAGCTGGCTAATGAGTGCTAATTAGGCTAATGAATTAGATGCAGAGTTTACAGCAGCCAATATGGAGGAGGAAGGTGAGGCACAATGGACAGAGGCTGCATCTGGATATTTGCATCCAGATGCACGTACACACATGATCAAACAAATTATGTTGATGCATTGGAAAAAAAACGACCCTCTAAAAATAAGATTTAAAAATTAAAGACATTTTTCCTTAAGCAAGAAAAAAAACACCTGTGAACATGTAAAATTAAAAGTGAAAATGATTTCTTGAAATAAGATTTTCCTGATCTATTGCCTTTAAATCAGTTCTTATATCTCACTGAAAAGTTACTCTTTAGGTGATTATGTTTTATTTAATGTGTAATGAGATATTTGGACTACAAATGAAAAAAATTAACTTGGTAAAATGTATATTTTTACATAAAAAATAATGACTATATTTTCTTATTGGTATGATGTGAAATAAAATATATTCCATTGTGCTGATAATGACAATTTCAAATTTTTGTCTTTGTATTAGTACAAATGAAAATATATACATTTACAAACTAACATGCAACAATAAAATGTGAATAATTTGAACAAATATGAAAATGTTAACAATTTTCTGCTGATTAATAAATGTTGATACGGTAAATGTCTTTGATCCATAACACAAAGGTATAAGTGATAGTTTGAGGCAGAATATTGTAAAAAGAATTGCATTTATTTTTCATAAGAAATGTAGGTCTTTTTCAGGTTATATATGCATCTTTTGCTTAACTACTTTATAAAAGTAAATATTTTTACAATTTAATAGGAACAAAAAATTTGAGTTGTCATTATTTATCAATCAATCAATCAAAGTTTATTTATATAGCACTTTACAACAACATACAAGACCAAAGTGCTTAGTGTATATATATATATATATATATATATATATATATATATATATATATATATATATATATATATATTTATTTATATTTATATTTATACACACACACACTCGTTTCCACTAAATTTGTAATCATCAATTTTAGCTAATGTAGGTGTTGGGTAGTGACTGTAAACATCTCTTTTTTAAATAAATAAAAAACATTTTTTACAATTACAAGTGTGATACGATATTTTGACTATAAATGAGAAAAGAATATACTTGGTAGGATTTATTTTTTTTCCAGTGCTTGGCAAAAGTTGTTCTGTGGTCTCACACTCCCAACTCTGCTCTCCAGCTCATATTTGATGGCGTACGCATGTGTGCACACATTATCATCCTCCGGCGCACACTCAGACATATGTGAACGCAACCCCCCTCATCAAATATACTCTATCTCAGTTAGTTAGGAGCCAAACATGCCCCCTTTTTATCCACAAGCTCACTTAGCCTGCACATCTGTCACAGTCTCGTGGGATCACACACTACAATATGCTTCAACTTAGACGTGTGTGTTTATGTGGAGAGTGACGCTTCTATTTAGTAAATGCACAAATAGGTCCTTAGTGTGTTTAAGAGTTATTTACTAGATAAATGAACACATCTGTGCCATGACATACATAGTGATAAACATCTTTTTCCTTCTTTAATGCACAGACGATTCATTTTAAGGTTAATTTTCAAGTTCAGATGCACAACACAATGAAGGGGCAGAAAAAAAGTCTTTCCTCTCTACCATTAATTAATAACTGGAGCTGTTTTGTTTTTTTCTTTGGCTGATGTTACAAGAAGGGTTTTCAAATAGTGAGGCAGGGGGGGCGCCAGAGGGCTTCAGGGGAGGCACCACATGAGAAAAAATAAACCTGAATAAAAAAAGTCAACGTGTAAACACGTGGTGAGCTAAGTACTGTCCATGTGAAAAGAAAATGATTTCTCTAGTGCAAATGAAAAAAAGGTACAAACATACTAAAGTGTTAAAATATGTGTGTGTGTGTGTGTGTGGGGGGGGGGGGGGGGGGGGGGGGGGTTGGGGGGTTGGGGGGTTAAAACCACAGACAGAGCTATATTTAAAAAGATGCTGAAAAAAACACAAAAATGTTAAGATGCGTTAAAAGAGACATTAAAAAAATATACCAGATGTTAAAGTTTGTGTTTTTTAAAAAAAAAAGCTAAAAATGTACAAAAAACTTAAAATATGAGGAGAAAATGTTAAAATCACACACAGAACTATATTTAAAAATTATGCTAAAAACACACAAAAATGTTAAGTTGTAAAAATAAAAGAGATATTAAAAAACACACACACACACAGATGTGTTAATGTATTTAAAAAAATTTAAAAACACAAAAACTATTTAAGATGTCTTAAGAGACATTAATAAGCATACCAGATCTTTTTTTTTTTAAAGAAAGAAAGAAAGAAAGCAAGAAAGAAGGCAAAAACACACAAAGATGTTAAAATATGGTGTGTAGGGGGTTAAAACCATGCACAAATGTAAAACTATATTCAAAAAGATGCTGAAATCACATAAAAATGTTAAGATGTGTTAATAGAGATGTTAAAATGAGTTTGAAAAAATGGTAAAAACAGAAAAATGTAAAAAGGAGTTTAAACAAGTATATTTAAGAACTTATAGAGATGAAGGTAAAGATGTTTAAAATGTTAAAACATATATATATATATATATATATATATATATATATATGTTTAAGAAATAATAATGAAAAAAAAAAGAAAATAATGAAAATTATTTTCGGGGAGCCTCACTGTGTGAACAAACACAAACCCATTGTGACACACGTTACACAAACACACTGAGGACGTCATGGAAATTAGTGAGAAGGAACAAAAGTCCAGGAGGCCGATAGAACAACAGCCACAATAAGCAGTAAAATAGATCTTTTTCTTTCGTCGCCCTGGAAGACGCTGGGGCTGGGTTTGTACCGTTGTGCTCCTCCTGGGACGTGCAGGCGCTGGGATCGACTCAGTGACCGCCTGGCGCCACGAAAAACCCAGGAACCAAATACGAGCATTTAGGTGTTTTTTTTACAACACCTCTGGGCGGCAGTGAATAAATACATCTGCTTTATTAAATACAGTTTTAGTGTCGGGTTTATTGGTTATTTTACAGGTTTTTCATGTTATGTTTGAAAGATGTTTGTTTCCCGCTGTAGATTATTCATCTGCTTTAACTGATAAATAATGTCTTTAGTTGCTTTCTGTTTTTGTTTTTTTTCCTTCCTTATCTACAGCACAGATGTCAAACATAACTGTCCAGTCTGGCCCATTGAAGATATTAACAATCAATTGTGTAAAAAACATTTTAATTCACCTTCCTCATACAAAGTATTGGTTCAGACTAGTAAAATCTGATCGTAATAATCTATATATAATGAAAAGTGCAGATTTTTATCTTTGTTTTAGTGTTAAAAAGTATAATTACAGGAAATTATTTATTTATTTTTACAAAAAAAATGTGAATAACATTAACAAATATAAACAACCTGAAATGTCTTAATAGAAATTAGTGTAATTTTACAAATATTCTGCCTGTTGATATTTGAAATTGTAATGCAAGTTGTAATTCAAGCAAACTGAGGCAAAATATTGTTAAAATCGCTCTTATTTTTCTTAAGAGTAATTGTCTTCAAGTTGTTCATGTCATTTGGATTTTTAGGGAAATGTTGTAGATATAAAAATTATCACAATGTAATTTTTTTTCCATTGTCATTATTTTACTGGTTCGTCCATTTTTATCTGACTTAAAGCCCATGAACTAAAGCTAGTTGATGTGTTGATTCTTTATTTGAATGATTTTATGAGTATAAAAACATATATTGAGCAGAGTTTCATATCAGTTTGCTGTGTTTTACATTTACATTCAGTACGTGGTTGTACATAGTTAGCAGTGCAATGTACATATATTTAACATAGTAGTGTTAAAAGCCATTTTATATATTTATGTTTATTTAGCATTTATTTAACCAGGCAAAAATCTCAATAATGTTAAAATGTTTTTTTTTTCAAGAATGTCCTAGCTAAGACAGCAGCAGCAGAAGTTACACAAAATCCAAATCGCAGCCCTACATTTATATTAAAAATATACATAAACCAAAAGTCAGCTCTAAACTACTAAGAACATGCATATAAAACACCATTATTATTATTATTATTATTATTATTATTATTATTATTATTATTATTATTATTATTATTATTATTATTATTATTATTATTATTATTATTATTATTATTATTATTATTATATTTTTAACAGCCAATTACAGTCAACTGGACCATTCCTATTATCTCAGCTTCTTTACTGTTTCTTAAAAATGAACAAGCCTTTACTTTTGTGTGCTTGTGTGTGTGTGTGTGTGTGTGTGTCATGCAGGGTGAAAAGTGGGTCGATATCTGTGGAGACATTGTGTCATGTCATTGTTAAACAAATCTAGTTAAACTGCATCTTCGTCGTTGCTATGTTCACATCTTCAGTGTTGGCGGTGGTCTCATCCCTTTACCAAGGCACCTGTCTGACCTTAATGAGTGCAGCATTTGAGTAGCACTTAATGAACTGTATTTCAGCACAAATGCATTAAAAACTGCATCTATGGAAGGACATGATTTGGTAATTACCAGAGATGTGGTGTTTTTTGTTTTGTTGTTGTTGTTGTTTGTTTTTTAATGAAGGATCTGAACTATTCTTAAGCAGTGGAGGTTTTTGATGGATATGTGGACAGACCAGTAACTGATTGTATGGAGGCTTATTTCAGCAACTAACCACATTATAATAGATGCAGACACACACACACACACACACACACATTAGTTTCCATGTCTCATGAGGACGAAGTTTGTAATCAAGTAGCCATTGGATAGTAAGTGTAAGCACATCATCTTCTTCTAATAAAAGAAAAGAAAAAATAAATAGAAAAAAAATTATACATGTGTGTGTATATATATATATATATATATATATATATATATATTGTATTTTTTAAAGAAACATCTTCAAACTTTTGATAAATACATGTACTTTATGGGGACTTCCAGAAAAAAAACAAATTAATGTATTTATAGGGCCACATCATTTCTATTTTACTAGTGGGGACCTTTATATTAAACCCTTGTGGGGACCTGAATTTTGGTCCCCACAGTGTGAGAGGTCCCCACGGTGTGACTGTAAACATATCAATGTCCCCACAAAGATAGGAATACAAGCACACATACATACATACATACATACATATTTTTAATTGACTTTAATTTTGAACCGCAGCTGTTGGACACCACAGCAGTTCATCTTCCTGGGGTCATCATCAACAATATAAAAAACAAGGCACCGCAATTTTCTACCACTCACTCAACAGTGTGTGTACATGCACTCAAATCAACAGCGCAGCACAAACATAATTCTTAAAACAAGCACACAATGCAAAATACTTACACTAACAACACAAAAAATAATAATCATAATTAAAAAAGCTGAAACAAAACAAGACTGCTCCACAAGAAACAGAGAGAAACAAACCACTTAGACACTTACACTAACAATACAAAAATTAATAAAATAAACCAAAAAACAGAAACAAAACAAAAGACATTTCTACAAGAAACAGAGAAAAACAAACCATCTATATGACGTCACTTAAAGACAGGGCTGTGACGATATGCTTTTATGGTGATTTGATTCTTTTGCAATTTTTTGGGTGCTAATTCGATTTAAATTGCAATTATTCCTTCAATATTCCCAATTTTTCGCTTGCCTTTTTAACATCAGACCACATGAAAAAGCTGAATGATGATGCCTACAGATCATATCAGGAGCCATATTTCCCCCAAATAATGCACATCATATGTGAGTCAGTTCAGATTTATTCATCAGTAATATATTTGAACCAGACTTTGGGAAGGAAACTGCTACATTTATCTGCACACAACATAAATAGGAGCCTTTAAATTAACATACTTCATAATAAAGTGAACTTTAAAGTGTACATGTCCAGCTGTGCTCTTCACTTCTGTTAAAACGACCACATACTTTAATTATTGTTTAACTATATTTATTCAGGGACAACTCATTTTCTCTAAGTTTTCAGATATCCCGCGCTGTTGAACGCACCAGAGATGTTACCATGGTCCTGAACGCACCACCTCTGTGTTTAGTTAGCCGCTGTGTTGTTGCTAATCACCCTCTTTTTCCCAACTCTAATTCATATAGTCCTGGTTTATTACTGTGCGTAAATGACACAAGGTGAGATTAATAACACAATACAGTTGGAATAGTTATTAACATAGTGTATTGTTCATCTGTACATAAGTTAATGCTGTTAAAGTTGAAGCTAATACGATAATAAGCTAGCTGTCATCTGTGTGCCTTCACTGAGGTGATGTCTGTGTATTCCATGACGCATCAGAGTGACTCATACAGTCACCTACGGTATTTACAAGCGGTAATTTTTTCCCACCCGGCTTAAAGTTAATCATTTAAATATGGGGGAAAAAAAATAAATTTTTGAACAAAAAAATCTATTTTAAAATCGTAAAACAAAAAATCCAGATGCATATGTGAATCGATTTTTTTTTTCTCCCACCCCTATTATAAGATGTACAATAGCTCAGACAATATGAAATTTCTCAACATTTTAGCAATATTAACTCCATGAATAGATAAATAAATCGGGTTTCCTTCCCTCTCCTCTTTCACCGCCTTAGCTGCCATTTGTGTGAATGAAGCACCTATACTTTGTAATTAAGTTGCTGCAAATGAAGGCACTTAATGACACGTTGCCCGGGCAACAGTGTAGGATGCTGCAGCCAGGGCTGACAGAAGAGCGTTTCTTAACTACTTCACAGTTGTTGGACATGTCAGCACATGCACACGAACGCAACGTCACCAGGGATGTTGTGTCAGTTACTTTCCTACATGACAACTCGTTTGTATTCTGCTGTTTTTTGCTCCGGAATTATAAGTGATTCTCCTCGTACGCGTTGAGTTAACTTTTGTCACACCCTTTGTTTGACCTACCCTACTTTCACTGTGTTAAACCTCACACAAAGCCAACCATGCACACACTGATATTCAACAGAAAGTCTAGCCCAAGTGTATAAAAAATATAAACACATGCACACAATCATAGCCTGCAGGCTCGCAGCTCCACAGTGGGTTTGCCTCAGCCGGTGCAAGGTCACAAGGACGAAAACTGAAAGGGAGGTACTGTTAGACATTAGGGAAAAAAAGTAAAATAAAAGGCGGTGAAAGGAAGGTAGAGTGAAGAGCTCAGGCCTGAGGTCCAAACCAGTGGGAGGTCCAGAGATGATGAGGAGGAGGAGGAGGAAGACAGACAGGAACAGGCAGGCAGGAGCAGAGGCAAAGATGACCTCCTCACCTCATTCAAATATCCAAACCGCTACCACTGCCTCATAAAAAGAAAATGATCTCTTGTAGGTACAGTCCCCATCATAAGGAGGTCAGGGTTCACAGCAGCTGAACCAGATGGGTGGGTGGGTTACAACACCCACATGCGCACACACACACACACACACACACACACACTATTCTGGATGCTTTAAATTTGCATCCTCACAGCCCGTTTTCTCTCTTTGAGTGACATGGTTGATACAGATGTGGAAGAAATTATTAGACCACTCTTTGTTTTCTTCACTTTCTTGTTCATTTGAGTGTCTAATACAATGAAAAGTACATTTGTTTGGACAAATATAATGATAACAGTAGAAATAGCTCTTTTTTCCCCCCCTTCTTTTTAAATTTGTCTGCATTTGTTGTCATTGTTTAACTCCACAAAGGGGGAGTCAACATTGTATGAGATCAATATTTACTCTTAATATTTAGTGATTGACATATATGGATTTTTTGGGGGGCTGGTAACAATACCCCCTTTTTTTTCTTTTTTTTTACATCAACTATATTTCTAAGACAATTATTGGAGCCGAGATAACAAATGTCAGAAAATCTTCTCTTTTTTTAAAGGAAACATTTGTTGAAATAATATTGAATGAAAAAAAAACAAGACTCTGCCAAGGCAAATCAGACCCCCCCCCCCCCTAAACAAATGAGCATTGGGTTTCACTTTCATGAGTGCTGGTGCGCCCTGATCTACTGAATGAAAGGCAAACGTGACACACATGATTGACAATCTACAGGGTGGGTGAAAGTACCAAAGCATTAAAAACTGGCAATAAAAATTAATATTTTTTCAATTACAATTGTATTGAAACAAATGATACATGGTCTTTATTACATGCAAAAATGAAAATAAATCTTCTTATTTTAATCTAAGCACCAGTGGCATCAATTAGTTTCTTCAAACGGCCAGAGATCTGCCTATTTTAGTCACATGACACACACAGGAGTTGGTACTTGATTGCATAAGCAGTGTTTTTAATAACTTGTAATGGTCTAATAATGTTTTCTGCATCTGTATTTCACAGTAAGGGTGGTAAGATTCTTTTGGAAAAAAAACCCATGGAGTCACTAACATAAAAGCTTTAGATGAACATTGGATGGTGGTAACATCTTGAAAAGTGCAATTTCTGAAGCATCTCAAATACAGACCCCATGGGGTACTATATGATAGATCGATTCCTTCTGTCTAAACTGTTTTCTCAAGTGTGTCTCTCATCTCCAGTGGTCAGTGGACAATTTTCACCAATTGTTATACTGTAGAAAGCATCAAATATCTACTATACGGAGTCTGAAACATGTAATGAAAAGGGTCTGAAGATGGAAAAAGACAGGTCTGCTTTAAGGAGAAATCCAGGCCTGAGTGTATCTGTTCCAATTTATTTATTTTCATATTTATTTGACATGTGAAACCAAGTGTGAAACAGCATAAATGAGATGCTTTACTTGAGTTGCAGTACTGGAGGGTAAATATGTAAAGTAAAAATGATATTACTTATGTTTCTTTATCATTTAAACTTTAAATAGAGCAGAAAAGAAATCAAATCAGACTGTGTCGAATTGCAAATTGCATTAAATTACATTATGCAGAATTAAACTGGGTCAAATCGCTCAGCTTTGCAACAGGGGTGAATCATAGGATCCATTTATTTGATCAATGCATGTAAATAATCAGTTTGTCATATTTTCATTGTCATCAGATATGACCCATTTGGACATTCAGAGGCTCCATAGTTACCATGGAAACGTCATGATCTTCTACAACATTGATTCACCATTAAAACCCATGGAGTTTGGATCAATGACAGTGGATGGAGACACTTGGTTTTATGTCCAGTTAATGATAGATTTAGTTGAAAAAGTCACCTTTTCTACATCTTTCTCTGATTCTGATAAAATAACCCTCAACTTTAATCTGTGCTTTTATGGACATGGGGAAATACATGATTTTCATTGAAAAAAAAAAAAGAAAGAAGCAAAATATAGAGGAAACTTTTATTTGAAATGATGATAAAGATCTGGTGATACCTGATGTTCACTAATAAACACAAAACAAAGAATTGTTTCATAATACATAATAAATAACTTAAAAAAATTTAAAATGCCACAAAATGAACACTAACACAAAATGTAGAAAAGATGATTATTCCTCTGGAGAGCTTTCTTAAATTATGATAATTCTAAAAGCAACCGGATGGATGGATGGATGGATGGATGGATGGATGGATGGATGGATGGATGGATAGATAGATTTTTACATACATGGTGCTATTAGATTCAATTACATAGAACTTTATTGATCACTTATCAATATCTAACTACAAATTATTACAATAGGTCATAAATTTGAAAGACATCAAGATGTTTTTGTTTACCTGCAGTATGTTTCCCAGCTCTGTACAACCATGTATTTCACATTAGCATCAATGATGGATTTGCCTTTTCCTATTTCACATATTGCATGGCTGTTGCATGTCCGCTGCTTTACATTGATATTCAGACTGTTCAGATGGCACCTGTTTTTCCCACCTAAAACGTGCACAGATCCACATATGAACAGCTCCACACGTGCACAGGTAGGCTGCACACACTCAGACAGCTGGTGTGGGAATACGGGCTAAGATAGATTCTTCGCCTCCATCGACAGGTGACAGAACGTCAATGTGAGGGCGTGCAGCTGTCGCTTGCTTACCCTGTACATGTGTGCGTTTGCACGTCTGTGCGTGTGCGATAACAGCAGTTTGTGGTGCACAGAACGTTACACATGTAGGTGCGAATGATGGTGGGATTTTATCACACAATGTCATCTCCTGGCGCTTCATTAGAGCTGAGCTAAAGAAGAGACGAGACCACATCAGCAATCACCATCAAGTGTGTGTGTGTGTGTGTGTGTGTGTACGTCTTCATTCTGTATTGTGGTGTAGTCTGTATTCCCACACACCATCAGCAATCACTGTCACACAGCTACAGTGTGTCCACATACTCATCAATAGTGTCACAATGTGTGCGTTTTGGAGTGTGTGTCTGTACATGTTAGTGTGAGTGTGTCTCTGACCTTCACCTTGTATAGACTACAGCTAAATGAGAAATGATTTTCTGCCTTACCACTCCCTTAACCTCCACCCTGGACAAACCTAAGACATCATTATACTTCAATTATTTATATTTCACAGAAATCAAAGCAGGTTATCTCATTTCTTTAACCTTTTTAAGATGATTGTGTCGCCGTTGATGCATTTTTACATCTACTGTTTTGTGATATTTGGAAAATCCAAACGTGTTTTAGCGGTACTTTATATTCTAGAACACACACCTGCATTGGCTGAGGGGGAAGGGTCGAGGTGGGCGGAGCTTAAAGCAGCAGAAGGCAGCTGGTGAGAGAAAGAGGGAAGATTTTTCTGACGTTTAGTGGTATTTTAGTGATTTTTCAGCTGTGTTTCTGTGCTGAATTCTTGTAAATATTTGTACATGACACCAATAGTGCTTTTGTAGTGTGTTCTAACGACTGTTTTTGTTGAGTTGCTGATTTTTTTTTTCACTCTTTATTTGCATTTTTCCAGTTTATACAGTTCATTAATGAATAACTAGAAATAAGTAAAAATAAGAAGCTGAAACATGGATGCAGAACGATTCTAGACTTTTTTTTAGCGATATCAGACTGGTTTTCAAATGTTTTCTCAACCTTGCTTCACCTTCTCTTTCTGGTCTGGTGGTTACACGCTCGCTACAAGCACATGAGCTTCTAGCAATGGTGACTGTGTTGTCACCATGTCGAGGACCTAATTTGGTCACTCTGTTTCATCCATAAAAGGGGAAAACTGACTTCATTGTATTTAAAATTGGACACAAATGTCGACTTCTTCAACAGAGACATTAAACATTGGCTAAAATCCCACCAGTAATGTGTACATATTTAGTCTGAATTGTTGTGATCATAGACCTCTTGCTCTTATGACCTATTTTAACCACCTATGGATTGGTGTTGATAATTAGTGCTTGTGCTACATATCTGGTCTCTCCTTGTGATTGTACTAATGTAATTTGTTATGTCCATATTAAATAAAGAAGAATAAGAAAGGAAAGGAAGGAACACAAATGTTTGGGCACATGTAAAATAGTTGAAAGTATTTCTGTAATCTAAAAAAATACAAATGTATTTTGAACATTTCAAGTTTTTTTTTCATAGTAAATCTGGGGAAAATTTAAATATGTTGTTTTATTATTCTTTGTTTTATTATTCTTTTTATTCTTTTTTATTATAACACACTGTTTTAAACATTTATTACATATAATAATGATACTTACAGTAATTTGCATATATTGAAAGTTTGGTTCTTGCTGAAAAAAAAAAGCCTCAAAAGAAACAGTATTTTCTGTTGCTGTCGTTGTACAAATGACATAAATAAATCATGGCTGCATGTTTTAATACTAGTCATTAAAGGGTTAAATCAAATTAAATTGTATTTATAAAGCGTAGAGTTGGGCTATATCTTGGGATTTTTAAATATATTGAGATTTATTTGCATTAGATATACTGAGGGACTATAACATTTATATTGAGATAAATTATTTGGGGTTAAAATGATACTCGTTAAGTGGTTTCCCCCCAACCTCCCATATTCCTGTTCTCATTTGCCTTTTTTTTTTAATTGTACCCTATTTCTCTCTGGATCATAGTACAACCCCCCCTGCCCCTCTTCCCCTCAGAACTCTGAAACTAATGCTTTCCATCAACAGTAACTGCATGTATTGTCAGTTGACACCTGTGTATTGGACCTAGAACTGTAGTTTTTTTTTACAGAAACTCAACAGAAAAAAAAAAAAAACATGTCAGAATGTGATCAAATGAAGTGAATTTCACAGATGCATCTGAACACATCACATTCACAGTACTATTTATTTATTTATTTTAATTTCCACTCATTTCATCTCACCTCAGTAAATATCATAAATGAGGTTTGTTAGAATATTCTACACCCTCTGAATAGTCTCACGTTTCATCTATTGGTTTTTGTCTTCCTCGTTCAGGCAGTGTAACTATCACCTCTTTTCTCCTTAATCCTCTATTTTCTCTTTGTCCTCTAGCCATGCAATTTTCTAGGACGATGCCGTTAACTGGAAATGATTCTTTGCTTCTTTTCAATAAATCTGGCTGTTTGTGATCATCCTTGGAACGAGAGAAGAAAGTAAGATCTAACTAAGAAGGACAGGACGGTAAAGGAATTAAATACAGGAAACAAAAAGGGGTGTAAGAAAATATAGTTTCTGGAATATATTGCGATATTTCATTTCATGATATTTAAAAGTAATGTATCGATATTTTTAGGTATCCATTCAAATGCAGATATGGCAGATTCTTCTTTGTTTTATTTTTGTGTTTATATTATATATTTATTATTATTATTTATTATTATTATAGAAAATGTTTATAACATTATTTCATTCTGCTGTTTTATGTATTAATTTTTTAAATTTTATTCGTATTATTATTTATTTATTTTATTATATATGAAATGTATAATCCATTTATTTTTAATTATTTTTATTTGTTTAAATCTTTTAACTGTATCTACAACTCAAGATCTACAAGATAATGGGGGGGTCTGATATAAAGCACTTTGTGCTACATGCACCATATATAAAAAGTGCTATATAAATACATTTTGATTGATTGATTGATTGATGATATATCGTGATATATCTTATCATGATCATGGTAGTGTGATCTGTATCATATCGCTAGATTTTTTACCAATATACAAATGAGGCTGAGGGTGAGATGTGACACAACAGAGGAGAACGTCTTTAGGCGAGAGCTTAAACAGTAATGTCTTTAAAACGTCATTTAACTTTTACGTTTTTACAAAGGAAAATGTTGTGATATATATTAAATACTAATAAAAATGTGTTCAGTATTTATGCATATTTCTGGTACAATTAAATTCTTTCAGGAAATAAATATAGAAGACCTGCCTTGTTATCATGATATATTGTATCGTGGTCATAGTGTTATTTGTATAATATCGCCAAATTATTTTTGCCAATACACACACAGAGGAGAAAGTCTCTGTGTCTTTAGTAAACATGAAACTTTGAGCCACGGTCCATCTGTGCATAGAAGAACACACACACACACACACACACACACACACACACAGGCATCCATGTGCTAGTAGTCACAAACTGTCCAAACGTAAAAAGGCAGCGCACATGGAGACATGGACGAACAGACGGATGCACAGACACACGTTGTCTGTTGTAGTGTCACTGTCACGTACAGACACACAAAGAGGCAGCTGTGTGGTGGAAGCAGGTGTCACTCTCAGCTCATTACCCCTGGCAGGGTTGATCACGCTGTTTGGAGAGCAATGAGACACACCTCACTGGAGAGATAGAGGGATGAGGGGGCAAGAGGGGGAGGAAGGGGGAGGAAAGGAGCAACAGCCTGATGTGCTCAGAGATAGACGGATAGATAGAAGGATTGACGGGATGTGGCAGGAGGGAGATGAGAGTAGGAATTTAGCAATTCCAGTTCTATGATTGATATCAGTTATTAATTAGATTTTTTTTTTCTTGATTCTCATTAGATTAGAGAATATGTATGGGTTTTGTTTGTATTAACCCCCAATATTAGCAGTTTAATTGCATTTGAAACACCCAATTTTTTATTTTATGTTTTTTGCTTATTTAAAACTTGTCATTCACCACAAATTATGTGTGAATCCCTGAGTTTTACCTCTTCACCTGCAGAAAGACTCACTGGTTGATATTTGGGGGTACTGTCATCTGCAGCCCCTTTATAACCTCTGGTGATCTACAAAGGGTTAATATTGTTCCACTTGGGTCAGATCAAAGGTATTACAGTCCACCAGAAGACCACCTGTCTGATCTTGTTTATGTCTGATACTGATTAATCTGAGACAAAACTAAAACATTCTCACATTCTGTGGAACTAACTCTGTGAGTGTAATTTACACTGAATTTGACTGTCAGGTCATTTTGACCTGAAGACAATCTTTGTACCTTTTTATTGTACACCTGACATGTGCATAAACGATTCACTTTCTCTAATGTTGGGATCAATCAATAAAAAATCTCCTTTTGTGGAGTTTTTTTGATGGAAGGTCATTTTGACCCGAGGACAACAGGAGAGTTAACTCTGTAATGCCAGATTAGCACTACAAAACATGGATGGATGGATGGATGGATGGATGGATGGATGGATGGATGGATGGATGGATGGATGGATGGATGGATGGATGGATGGATTAATGCTTGAACCAATTCTCGATTCAAATCCTCACATAAGAGGGGGTAAAAAAAGAGGAATAGAAGGGGAGAGAAGTGGAGTATTGGGTGAAATTAAATGAAAGACAATAGATAGAATGGAAGTAAAATTCAAACAGATTGTTGAAAATTTGATGAAATAAAGAGAAATAATTAGATTAGATTAGTTTTGCATTTAAGCATGCAGCTCTGCCGTCGTCAGGTACACAGTGACATTATAACGAAGACATCTGACCCAGAAAGTCCTTTATTTCTGAGCCCTTTCCTCAGTTGTTTGAGCACTGAGACGTAATTACAGAAATGTTTTTTACGCTTTCATCCGGCGCTTCAGTTTACTTATGTAATCTTGCTAAAGTGTTTGTGTTTCTTGCTGTGTTTTTGTGCAATCAAAGTAGGCCTTTTCATGCACGAGAATTAGTCTCTTAGCAGTTGACACAATGTAGTTTTCACAGGCAAGTACAAGTAAAGCAGCTGGAATTTTGATCAGGATTTGGTGCATGAATGAGTGTAAATGTGCTCTTATTGACCTGTTTTGATAGAAAAATCTGGAAAAAAATGTATGAGTGTTATGTAAGGGTTATATAAAAGGCACCTATATGTATAATTTAGTATTAATTTGCAAGACACACTAACGTTTACTGCACCTTTTCCTCTCCTCACAGAAGCATGATCCTCATGTTGTTGTAAACGCTGTGTTTTCCTTTATGCCTCTGAACTCACCGCTTATTGTTTGTCTGTATTGTCTCTGTAGGTACGACTACAAGGAGATGCTTCACAACTCCACCTTCTGTTTGGTGCCCCGCGGCAGACGACTGGGCTCCTTTCGTTTCCTTGAGGCGCTGCAGGTAAAACAGCAACATAAAAATAAAAATACAAGCATTAACCCATGAGAAAGTGAAGTATATGCAACAGATTCATGCCCACAGGTAGAGTGTTAGAACATATTTATATATATATATATATATATATATATATATATATATATATATATATATATTAGGTAGGGCTGTTAAAATTAACATAATGAAACATTTTAATACAACTAAATGGAACATTTGTTTACAGTTGTTTTGTTTCAAGTCGTTTGGTTAAAACTGTCAAAGGTGTTGAATAAATGCATGTATTCCATTTTTTTATATATTTTTTTGGGATATTTGATCATATTGTCTAGTCTTTTTTCCTGCAGTTTAGAAGAGTTTTTGAATATGTGAAAAAAAAAAAAGATGTAAAAATCTCACTTTTTTGTGCGAATTTCAGCATGTTTTTTATACTTATTTCTCCACATTTTTAACAAGCAAAACCAAAAACAAGTGGCTCCAGGCTGTAAATTCAAACAAAATTGATGTTTTTATAGATTTTTTTCTTATCTTTTTTTTTTTTTTTATTCACAAAAATGTTGAACTTTGATCTATTTTTCCAAAACATAATCATATCTATTCTAGATCACTGACAATCTATAATCAAAATTGGTATGTATGTAACCAATACTTGAAATTTTAGTTATTGTAAGTAAATGGGGGGGTATCTATTCTAGGTCACTGGTAATATATATAAACCAAATTTAAAGAAGCACTTCAACTGTCTACCCTCAGATTTAATGTTTTCAATTAAAATAAGACACAACTTCCTTGGTTTGATGACGTTAAAATGGTGCATGAGCACTTTCTTACTAGTACCCGTCTACCTCTAAGCACTTGGCTGTCTACTTGTTTAAAATAAATCTTGCTGAATTTGACAAATTAGTTTTTTTGTTGTTTTTTTTTTTTTTTTTTTACTGCATAGATATCAACATATATATCATATATCGAGAACATCGAGATTTTTTTTCTCTCCATATAACCCAACCCTAATTCAAACAGTATAGATTTATTTTTTTCTGCTCAAAAACTAAACCAAAAACAAAACCCCTTGCCTCTTCTTTTGGGAGTGGCATAAAAATCGTTTTATTAACAGTTTCGTGATATATTGTAACATGATTATAACATTGTTATTTGTATCATATCACCAGATTCTTGCGAATACACATAACTACAGGCAGGTTTTGTTACAGAGCAGAAAACCCACCACACTCAACCTCCCACCATGCATTTGTTTTAATTGTGCCTCCTCTAGCTTTAAAGGATCACTAAATCATTAGTACCTTATATTCAGACTAATTGCATAATAAATACAAGCAAACAAGCCTGTCATTGAGGAGATTATGTGCCTCTGAGCTGCATTGTACCTTCTAACGTGGGAATGAATTTTGCTAACACACTGCCGCTGTGTCAAAGTAGTAGACGGTGACGGTGAAATGATCAGAGAACAGCTGGAAAACTCTTAACCTCACTGTTTTTGTTTTGAGCATGTGCCAGGCATGAAGGTACCGTGACCACATTATCCATAATTTTTATTTATTTTTATTTTAATTTTTTTCTGTACTGTGCTGTGCTTAGTTGGTTTAGTAGCAAACTATGTACAGCAATAAAAAGAAAAGTTTCAGTGGAAAATCCGTCGTACAAACCAAAGCGTGACCTTTCTTTGCACTTAACATGTCTTTAACTCTTTTGTTCAGATAATATGAGATTTATTGCACTTCCTAATTCTTTATTCCAGGTTTCATTCAATACATGTCAGATGTTTCTAAGTGCTTCTGCTGCTTCTTGTCATAGGGGTCAGAGGTCACAATAAATAATGGCTTTAACCTTCACAACCCATTTAGTTCAGCTTTTTGTGCACATTTTAAGGCTCTGCACCTATTTTCTCTATTTTGTATATAAAGAAAAGAGACTGAGAAATAAATATAAATCCTAATGTCAACCCTGCAAAAACACAAAAAAAACCCCAAAGTTAAGACTTTCGCTTATTATTGAATATAATGTCTATATTAAAAGGAAGCAAATCCAATTTTTTTAAATATATTTTTACCAAAATGACTTCAAATGTTTGCTTCCAACCATGATCATCTTCTCTTAGGATTTACGACTTCTTGTGTAGTTTTATGCAACACACATCTTCTCCTTCGCAACAAATTAAGATTTCTTCAAGGTTTTCCAGTGCTTTTCTTCAACCAAGCTTGAAAATATTACATTGAGGTACGTGTATACATCCAAAAAACTGTCAATACCCCAGCTTCACATAGTTAAAATAGGTGAGTTTTTCCTTTTTTATTAGAGAATGTGTCTTTTTGTCTTTTTCTGCTTCAGTCCTGGTCATTGTTAGTTAGTCATAAACTGTGGTAAAATCTCCATCATCTATTCAGATCATTGTTAATTTTGTTTCCCATTTTTCATTTTAATCTTTTGTCAAAGTTCATTCTTAGTCACTTTTAGTCTTTCACAAATCATTTTTGTTAGTTATATTTTAGTCGACTAAAAGTTTCAACATTTTAGTCGACTTTTAGTCAGACATTAATGCAAGGAGTTTTAGTCCAATTTTAGTCCAAACATATCAGTCTTTTTCTATTTATTTCAGGAATATTCTTGTGTATTAATTCCAGTTGATAACATATTGATTACAGATCTTGATAGAATTGACTTGAATTAATACATTCTCAGTATTTATTCAATTTATTAGAAATACCAACACATAAAAAATATTACAACACGATAGCTGCCTTTATAGCTGAGCAAACACATTGAAATGAAATAAAAAATTGAAGATCACAGTAGTCTATATCAAATACTGTACAGATAAAATGTTCTTAATAATAATAATAATAATAATACATCACAAAAATTAGCAAACCAATTCAAAAGAAATATGTTACCAGATGGTAACACAGTCTACTGTAGAAAACTAGTGTGAAAACATATGTACTGTGGATATGCTATAACCTTTTCTAAATAATAAATCACAATAACAAATAGACCTGATTCAACAGAAACATGGAGGTCTACAGTAGAAAGACAACATGAAAACATGTGAAATGTAATCAATAAATCAGTCAGCTGAGTCATCCCGTCTTTGTCATGGGGAAAAAGGGCCGTTGACGAAATTAATACTGATTCAGATCCATATTAAGATTGTGCTGTTTACATTTAAAGAAAGTCCCAGAACATGAATAATGCATGTCTTGATATATTTTGAATTTGACTAAATGTGACCAAATTTCTATCGTCATGGAAAAGAGCCGCAAATTGTAGGGATTCAAAAATGAATAGGACACTGACATCATCAATAAGTGACGAGGTTGTGTATGTGACGAGGCAGAAGTTGACAAATCTAATGTGTTTTCATTTGCAATAAACTTAAGATGTACCATCAGATTTAAAACAAGATTTGAACTATTTGAAATGAAAACTTAGATTTATGCGAGTCCTTTCCACTTGTGTTTTCCATTTTTAAACTGGGAGTGTAGGAAAAACAAAAGTATTCACAAAGCATTATGGGCGGCAAATTCTTACCCTCCTTCTCAACCAACTGTCACGAGTCTGCATCGTCTGACTCTGTTTTGAAGTTTTTCCCTTTTTTTGTATAAAATATGTCTTTTCTTTTGGCCGTGCACTCTGCTTCAGCCCTGGTAATTGTACACTACTGTCACAAATCTTGGTAAAAGCTCTATCATCTATTCAGATGCATATTAACATTGTGCTGTATACATCTAAAGAAAGCCCCAGAACCTGAATAATTCATGTTGTGGTACATTTTGAATTTGACGTGACCAAATTTCCATCACTGTCATGTTCGGATTACTAGTGGAGTATTAGGAAGCACAGGTGTATTCTTCCTGCACACTTACTATGTAGATTCATCCAGATTCAGTGGAAATTCAATAAGATTGGAGATTAACCCTTTAATTCCTTAGACTTTATCAGTTCCAGTCAAAAAAAAGAGGGGAAAAAAAGCAACAAAAGGAACAAAAAGAGGCAAAGTGATCAATAAAAATCAACAAAAATTCATAATAAACCAACAGAATATTAAGTCACATGAACAAAGTAAGAAACAAATTGAAGAAAAATACTCAAATATAAAAACACAAAATATAGAAAAATAAACAAAATAAGCAACAAAATGAAAAACTAACCAAACTTACAGAATAATAAAGAACATAAAAAAAATTAAAGTTGGCAAAAACAGTACTAAAATGAAGTTTAAAAAAAAACAACAAACAACTAGGATTGTAATTTGGTCCCAGTAATTTAATTTCTTTTATTTTTCTAAATCAGTTGCTTTTTGACACATGTTTATCAGTTCCATGAACAGTAAAAAAAATAAAATAAAAATACAATTTAACTAAACCATTGTATCAGCGCTGACACATTAGGAGTTAAAGGGTTAAATATGTACTTTACCACATGACAATAATAACCCGTCAAGTAAATTCCAGCGTTCCGCACTCATCTCTGTATAATAGGTCTCCATTTACCTCCACTTTACTCCTACCTCTTCAGAAGTACTCAGTCTATATCTCTTTTCCTCACGTTCATCCATTTCTATAACTACACTGCACTCTTCTGCATTACTGCTGCACTGTCCTTTACCTCTCCTTACGTCCGCCCTGTGCACAAACAGAAGTGCGTTTATCTCACTATCAGCTCCGGCGTACACACACATAACAGCACACTTCACTCAGGAGGGAAATATGCCCTCTTGTCTCCTCAAGTCGCCTCTTTTTTCTCCATTTGTCTGACTCACTCTATCCATCGACTCGCACAGCGTAAAAAGAAAGCAGATGGAAAGTATTTACCGGCTTTGGTCTTTGCATGAGAAAGCAATCCCTGATAGAATTCAACTCTGTGTGTGTGTTTGTGCTTGTATTCCTGTCTTTATGGGGACATTGATATGTTTACATAGTCACGATATGGGGACCTGTGACACTATGGGGACCAAAATGCATGTCCCCATGAGGATTATATAAACATATTGTTGAAATCTGTTTGAAGTATGCAAAAAAAAAAAAAAAAATCAATACATTTTTTTACCATCATTATTTTATGTTATTTTATTTTTTATATATACAAAATTAGTATGTATATGTCTATAAAAAATATATTGACTTTTTCCATTTGTTTCATTTTCATTTTATTTATTTTATTTTTTATTTAAATGTAACATTTATTTGAATTAAATTTCCTTATTTGTAATATCTTTTAAATCTTTAAGTGTAAACATTTATTTATTTATTTATTTTAAAAAAAAGATGTTTACAGTCACTACCCAATACCTATTTTACTTACAATTGATGATTACAAATTTAGTCCTCATAAGGCATGTAAATGAGTGTATGTGTGAGTGTGTTTATGCCTTGAGCTGTTTATGTGTTGGTGTGTTGTGTGTGTGTGTGTGTGTGTGTGTGTGTGTGTGTATATATATATATATATATATATATATATATATATATATATATATATATATATATGGAGAGAGAGAGAGAGAGATGTGTGTTTGTGGAGGAGACTGCAGTGGAGCCCTAGGGCCGGTTCTGGTTCAGCTGACACCTTTATGACCCGGGAGTGACAGGGCCGTCATTACATCAAAACTCCCACCCCCCCCACACACACACACACACACACCAGCTGTTCCTTTCTACCTCTCCTTGCATCCCTCCATCTTTCCGCCACTCCTTTGCGAAGGTCACATTCAGCTTTTTTATATCTATTTATCCACTTTCTACTGCCTTTTTATCTTTTTAACGTCCCCTCTCTCTTCTGTTTAGTCGACCTCCCACTGGTTTCTAAAGCTAATGAATCTCTCGTTACCCTTTTAACTTGAGTACAACAGGTGTGAGAGTAAAAAAGCAAAAAAATACACGCTGTTTTCAACACTTTGACAATCAGCAATTTTCTTGATAAAGTTTTGTGGTCCAATGTTAGCCACTGCATTTATGCATATATTATATTAGTTGTATAAAAGTGTCACGAATGTCAAATTTTCATCATTATTTCCATGTTGTTTGTCAGTGTTTGCTATTTGAAAGGTATATATATATATATATATATATATATATATATATATATATATATTCTATACTATTACTGATTTTGATTTCTCTTTATATATTACATTATTATATTTTGCTAATATTAATTGTAAATTTCTGATTTCAAAAAGTAAGAAACATTTACAGTCAGAGATACAAAGGAGGAACACCTAACCAGAACATTCCCATTTTATTGGACAGGGACTGAAAATATCCAAATGTCAGCATGACCCACCTACCAGTGGCTGTGGTGAATCAGCACAGGGAAGAAAATTAACATCATAATGCTGATCACAGTTACCAGTATTTTCCTCGCTGTTATTATTTCTGAAAATAGACACAGTGAAATTGAAAGAGTTCTACATTTTCACTCAGTCAATATGTGAGCAGAGTTTCATAAAGATTGACGTATCGGTTCATGAGCTTTTCTGCACACACACGTACTGTATACACACACATGTACATACACACACACACACACGTATACACACATACATATATATACGCAGACGAACAACCATGAAAAATGCATGATTGTGTTACAACAACCCAAGCATACTGAGCGTGGTTTCTTAGATTTTTTGTTGCATAAATGATTAAAACATCAAATAATTACGACTCTGAAACAGACATATTAAACATGTAATTAAGAAATTCTATTTGTGAATGTTTTAGCTCCTGTGGATGTGTAGGGGTGTTTTGTGGTGCCTATTTGAACTTCTGCAGCTCTGAAGTAGATTTTTTTTTCTTAATTATTGGTGATTTGCTGCATAATGTATTTTAACTATATAGTCACACATTTGTATTAGTAATCTGCATATACTGGATAAACTGCATGACTGTGCATGCAAATATGTTCCTGCATATGTATTTATATGTGCTAAGATGTTACATATTTTATGTTAGCAGTGTATAAGAAGGAGCCGAGCATCATCCAGGCATGTGGAACTGAACATCTGTGCATTTTTTAGAGACTAGCCATGCTTGGCATTATATGAAATGACCTTATCTCAAGATAATAAGGCTCATTTTCTCTTACTAACAGATTTAATCTCATTATCTCAACAAAACAAAAGGCTAATTTCTCAAGATTTCCTTGAAGTATAGTTTAATGCATCAATCAATATTGGGTGTCTCTTGATGCAACATCTGCAGCTGTAGTCAGACGTCCTGTCAGTCCTGAGCAGAAAGAACTGTTTGTTTTCTCATGATAATGAGTTGATCATAGGAAAACAAAGCAAAATTTCTTAAGATAATGAAATAAATGGATCCCTTTGAAAAGGCAATAAGCCTTATTATTAACTCTTGATGTCAAAATAACAACCTTCAGAATTATTTTGTTAGTGGAATTTAACAAAATGTTCATTGTGTTGTCATATGTGGCCAACAATCAGATAATGTAGAGGAATATTTCTATGCCATATGTTCTTAAATAGTCATACCATACCATTTTAAATATTCTCCTTAGTCCCAGCAATGCATTTTTTTCCTGTATAGAGGACAAATGTTTGACCATTTTACTTAAAAAAAAATGCTGTCTGTTGCACAGGACCTTCCATTAAAAAATAAATAAATACAATATGCTTTAAAAAAAGTCTTAAAAAACTATTGCATCATGTAGATTTCAATCAAGAGAATTGTTTAACGTAAAAAAAAAATCCTGCATATCAAGAGGGTAAGTAGAAATATAACCCAAGAACTTTAATAAAAATTTACCATTAAAAATATGTAGAAAAACAGGTAAAATTTTCCATTTCTTTCCTTTCAGGTTCATCACATGATCCTGAAAATGTAATGTAATGTACCAGTAAATACTCAGATATTGTGATCTTTAACCTTGAACGTCTTGAAGAACTGCAGGCAACCAAAAGCATCTACTGATCTAGAATGTTGAATAACTTTTCAACCAATAATCCTATCAATACATGTATATAATTCCAATAAAATGCAGTTTTTCACTAGTCAGTTGTATCAGAGTTTCTTTTTTTGGATGTTCAGAGACTCTGTGGTGAGTCAGAAACATCATCATCCACAGCAACATTGATTCATGAGTAAAAAAAAAAACAAGCAGTTGAACAAATATGAGTGGTTTTATGTGCTTGTTTTTATGTTCAATTAATTATATTTTTTGCATTTTTCTTTAGTTGTATCTGTTCTGATGTCAAAACCTTTGAATTTAGTCTAAGCTTATAATGAACATCCACACAGTCAGTTTATTAAATAGACAAAAATTCCCAATTTTCACAAAACAAATACTATATGCAGAGGAAAATATTATATAAAATAGTGAGATATCACATTGGAAAGATTGAATATAGACAAATATATGTATATGGAAGTTGCTACAGAAATACTTCTGTATATTTTAAGGTTTAAAATGTAAGTTTTGTTGTTGTGAGTTTCTTCATTTTCTGCCCCTGGTCTCACTGTTTTATTCAATAGGTTCGTATCATGTGAAAAAAAATTGTAGAAAATCCCATTTCCTCTAAATGAGCGATTGCATTGTGAGCACAAAGGGACACACTGATCAGTTGTAATCCAGTCCAGCTCCAACAAATGCAGCTTCGTATAGACAGAGCAGGGTTTTGAAGCTTTAATAATGTGGATCAATATGTGGCAAATCAGTCGTGACTTTATAAAGGATCATGTCCAACCACGTCTCTGTGTCCGTCCGTCCTTCCACTAGGCTGCCTGTGTGCCGGTGATGCTGAGTAACGGCTGGGAGCTGCCTTTCTCCGAAATCATCGACTGGAACACGGCTGCAGTCATCGGCGACGAGAGGCTCCTGCTGCAGGTAACGGCCTGTAGACGCAACACGCTCTGAGTAACACCTGAAACCTGGAGCGCACGGAGAAGCAGCACACCCAAGATGAAACATTTCTCTTCCTGTCAATGCTTTAAACACACCACACACACACACACACACACACACACACACAAAAACCCTACTTTGTTCTACTCTCCACTGAAGTGAAAACAATTTTACAGCAACATACCAAGTCCTTGACTGGCTGACATGAGCCCACAGTGTTATAGGAGAGAGGAAATGGATTTAGCCAGAAGTTTGGACTAATATTATAATATGACATCGCAATAATAAACACTGTCTGAGTTCATCTGGAAACATTGTGTAGATTTATATACTTAGTACTGTTACAAATACAAGGGTTAGAATAATATGTATATTTGGAGATTAACTCAATTAATTACTTTAGGGTTACTTTTATATTTAAGACAAAAGCATTGGTCATTAATTTTTAATTTTTTTTTGTAGACATCACTTAGAAACAGTAAAGTTGGTTTTAGAATTCAAAACAGTTCCAAATAAATCTATTTTGAAGTTGTTGTTTTTTTTTCATAGTCCCCTGATTGTGCCCTTATGCCTCAAATTATCATTTATACATGTGTATTACAGCTCACAGATCAGATCTACAAAAGCACTAGAATAGAATAGAATAGACGTACTTTATTGATTCCACAATTGGGAAGTTGACAATATAACATAATAAAATATTGCATTTATATTATCATCAAAACAACTTGTTAAGACTCAATGGTTGCTTCACCATTGACCCTCAAATTGTGCAAATATAACTATTGGAAAAATGACAGTTTTGCCCAAAACTCTTGTTTTTTTTCTTTTATTTATTTATTTATTTATTTATGCACTTGCAAGAGGTGGTTTTCCAAGTGTAGCACAATTGTTAAAACTGCAATGGAAATACCTTTTTTTCTGAAAGTAGAGTCACATGATTATTTTTTTTAAGCATCTAGACAGATCTTACAACAAGTGAAAAACAGTTTTACAAGAAACATTGTGTAGTATGTGTGGACACACCAGGAAGCCCCAT